>PVJA010009332.1:0-22425 GCA_004027025.1 Myocastor coypus
AAAAAAAAAAAAAAAAAAAAAAAAAAAAAAAAAAGAAAAAGAAAATAACACCAGGACAGGGTTATCTAAACACACATTCAGTCATGTGTTAACTATACAACAACAACAACAACAACAGATACTGTACAGTTTAAAAACAAATCTTACACAGCCTTACATTTCAATTTTTTTTTCTTCAAAAGGTGTGAGTTGTGTACAGGAGGGTTAAATGCTTTATAGATAAGAAAAAAAGCTGTGCTAGAACCAACTTATTTATCATCATCCTCTTCTTCATCCTCCTCGTTCTCTTCATCTTCTTTTTCCTCCTCTTCCTTAACTTCCTCCTCCTCTTCTTCCTTCTTTTTCTTGATTTTTTCAGCGTTGAAGGCTCCCTTTTTGCTGCATCAGGTTTTCCTTTAGCCCAACAGGCAGCGATGTCCTTTCCACACTTTTCCCTCAGCTTAGCAGCCTTGTTCTCATATGGCTGCTTGTCATCTGCTGCAATGATTCCACACTTCTCCAGGTTTCTTTGTGACATCACCAATGGAGAGGCCAGGATGTTCTCCTTTGATTTTTGGGTGACTCAGAACAGAACAAGAAGAAAACCAAAAGATGCTTCTTGGGTACCTTGGGATCTTTGAACTTCTTTTTTGTTTCTACTTTAGGAGGAATATAAGTTTTCTTTTTTCTTTCATAATGAGCCTTGCCCACTTTTACCATGTCTTCAACTTTTCCTTTTTCTTTAGCAGACATGGTCTTCCACCTCTCTGAGCACTTCTTAGAAAACTCTGAGAAGTTGATGAAAGCATCTGAGTGGCTCTTGTGATCCTCTCGGCAAGTTTGCACAAAGAATGCATATAATGCCATCTTGCCTCTCAGCTTCTTAGAGTTTCCTTTGCTTATGTTTACTTGCTGTCCCCAGCGAGGTACAGAGTCACCCAGTGCCCATCCAGTTTTCACTTCCCAAGCGCTGTTTCTGGAGTTCAGTGTACTGCCAATATTAGGGAATTTCTACTTTTAAATATTTTTAATAACAACTGTGTATACTATATGTAAAATGTATTTAGGCAAGCCTTGGCAAAGTTTCAGCACTGCATTTTCTTTTAATTACTAAAATAAAAATAAGCATAAATAATATTGTAAAATCTAACTCAATAATATTTTAGTATTTAATATTTTCTTATTTTGAGAAAAGTTCTTGCTTAAGAAATGGTAATAATTTCTGGGATATGATACCAGTCAACAAAATATTAATTTGACTCTATCAAAAAAGACATTTGTGTATAAAAGGAAGCACTGAGAAAAAATACACACCACAGAATGGAAGAAAATATTTATAAATTATATATCTTATAGAGGCATAGTATCCAGACTATATGAAGAACCCTTATAACTCAACAAAACTTAATTTCAAATTCACAAACAGGCAAAAAACTTGAATATGCATTTTTTGCAAAGAAAATAAACAGCCAATGAGCACATGAAAGGTGCTCATTATCACAGTTTACCACAGAAACACAAACTGATGCTCTTGTCATTCACGGTTGCTTAGGCCTGAGACATGCTTCCAACAGCTTGGACCCCTATCCGTGGCACTATGGGAAGCTTGTGGAGCCTCTAATAGCTAGAGCCAATGGGAAGAAGTGAAATCCCATGGCAGCCCTTGTAGGAGCCCCTGGGACTGCATCCCTTTCCTCACTCTCTGCTTCTGGCTACTGTGATGTGAGCAGCCATGCCCTCTTATCTTGGTATTTAGTCTCGGTGGCCCAGGCAGTCCTCCTTGAGACCTTTGAAAATGTTGAGTCCAAAGAAACCTCTAATCCTTATAAGTTGATTTTCTTAGAAACTTTGTCAGTGAAAGAAAGCTAGCTAATACATCACTTCACTCACATTAGCTTCTATTTGGGTTGATACAAAAGTCCTGGAAATGGACCGTGATAATCATTATACAACATTGTGAAGGTACTGAATGTCACTTAATATACTGAAATGATCATTTTTATGTCTTTCATACTTTAATACCATTTTTGTAATGGAAGAATTTTGAGGAAAATAGGCTGAACAGTACTTTCAGCTGCCTGTCTTTGATAGATCTTTTAGAGAGTTGGGTGGACTGGACCATCAATTTAAGGAATGAGCTCTCTTCTGAGAGAACCTATAGTTCCTGCTTTAAAAAAAAAAATTTAGTTCACATTTATTTTGAGCTGGTTTACTGCCCAGATTCTGGCTTTTTGTATTCTCTCATTTTCTGTTGTGCTAAGCATGGCACCAAGGCTCTGCCTTTCTTTCTGGGTGTCCCTTCTGTTCTCTACACTGGTGGAGACCATGACTTGCTGGTAAGTTCTACACAATATCCAGCCAGGTGCCATGACAGAGAAAGCACAGTGTTTGGTTCCACTGAATTTATGTTCATATAAATGGGTTAGAGGAGGAAAGTGAGTATGAAGAGCTGTGAACATAAAGCTTATCTGCTCTTGACTCCATGGACTCAGGCAATCTATGATAGTAAGTAGCCTAAGAAGTCCCTTGAGATTTTAATGAATGAAACTTTAGTGCAGCCATAGCATTGAGGTAATTTCTTTTTACTGCCTTTCCCCTGAACTGATCTGTTTATATTTTTATTTCTTACATAAAACTCAATGTCAGAGACTATGTTTTATTCATCTTTCTATCTGCAATGCTTAACACAGCTGCAAGTAACTCCTGGTTGGCCAATACGATTTAAAAATATAATAATATTTAATGTTTCCAGTTTCAGGCATATTCACATGAGATATTTAACCTAACTCAGAATAGTCCCCAGGTGCTGCTATTATTATTATCATCATTAATAATAATCATAAGTGAGAAAATGCAGCTTGCAGTTTTGTCATCTTGAGAGTGAAACATGGGATGAATGGTACAGCCAACTCTCACTTTAGCCTCTGGATTCCAGAGTACAGTGTGTTGTTGGGTACGATGGCACTTACCCACAATGTCAGTGTTCAGCCCTCCCACCTGAGGCTGGAGGGCCTCTATTTCAGCCCCAGCTTGGGTGCTCTGTGATTTAGTGAGATCATCTCAAATTTTTTTAAATGAGGTAGGGTAAGGATGTAGGCCCTTTGTACAATTCCCTATGCCATAATGAAAAGAAAATTAACAATGTTTATTCAATGACCTCATAGTTCTGTCTCTAACTAGGATTCAAATAACATTGTTAGGGCAGAACACTTTATCCTGATTCCTCAGACATTTTTTCTGTGTTGAAGCACCTGCATTCACTCTGCCCAAGGGGAAGGGTATGATTCATTTGCTTAGTTAATCTGAGAAAAACAAGTTGAGCATGTCTGGCTTAAGCCAGCTCATCCTATTTCCTCTGGGAACATGATGCCTGCAGATAGCACAACTTCTCTTCTGTGCTCTCGTGCCATAATTCTTACCCAGAAAATAACTCTGAGACTTATTTAAATTTGGACTTTCCTTAGGAGCTCATTTATCTTATGCAAAGTACATTGCACAATTTATTTTAAAGCAATAAAAATAACAACAAAGCTAATGCATGGTTCTTCACTCACCTTCTTTTCTATGAATTTGTTCAGATTTTATATAGATTCTTATTCACTAAGACCATACACATATCCCTAGTACCTTCTTGAATAATTCAGGTTATTTTAAGAATGGAGTGGAAGTAGTGTGAGAGTATTATTTAAGAGATTCTTTAACCTGATGAACTTTAGTGCTTAAAACTTCAAAATTATCACTAACTAAAAGATATATGATAACAAATAAAAATAATTCTGATTTTCATCTGATCATTTAATTACAAGAAAATGGAGGCTGGTGGAGGACTCTATCTCTGATAGAGACATTGTAGGGATTTCCAAAGTCATACCAGGTGATCTTTATTTATTCTACTAGTAATGAGAGGTACAAGGTACCCACAAAGCTTAGTGTTTAGGCAGGACAGTGAAGAAAAAGGTAACACACCTTTTATTTTGCGAGGTGGCACAGGGACTGAATCCAAAGTCTTCACATAAAGCTATATGCCTCGTCATTTTAATTTTCTTTTTTGAGACAGAGTCTAAGTGAATAAGTTATCAATCCGAACTCAAACTTGTGCTTCTTCTTCCTCAGCCTCTGAGAAAGCAAGTACATGCCATTATGCATAGCTATGTAGAACACTATAAATCAGTGGATTGTAAGTACCTCCTGCAAAATATCAGAACCTAGATGTTCACCATAGTTGATACAAGCATTTGTTACCTTTTAAAAGAATATTAGGTTTTTTTGACTTTTTAACATGAAAAACATATTTATAAACATTTTTGTAGTAACTTTTATAGCACAATTTCCTCAACAGCTTTATGACTAAATCTTTCCTTCACCTGCTGATTATGTGTAGTAATTATGTTATCTTCTGTAATTATTTCTTGTAAAATTTCTGGCATATACCAGTGTGATAAATGAATAAGCTTTTCTTTAAAAAATAAATGTAAGACACTAAATCAGTTATTTAATTTCATAAAATATTACTGGTTTAAATTTAGTTATTACTGAAGGTTTAAAAAGTGAATAGTTATGTAATGAACTCCATAAGCTCCTTAAATCTTCATATAAAAATTACAATTTTTTGAATTACTGTATATTTGATCCTGTACTACATAACCTGTAACAAAATTTTCAACACCAGGTTATTGACTTGTTTGATATACTTGACATGTAAAAATAACTCCAATGAGTTAATGTAAGAAACACTATGAACTAAAAGATTCTGGGCGGGGACTTAATACTCTCCAGCCTAAGTTCAGATGCAAATACACTCAGGAGAATATTTATGTATATCAATCAAGTGTAAAAACTTAGTTTTACTTTCAACAGTCAGATGAAACTCCACAGAGGGTAAGCAAACCATATATCATTCTAGATCAGGATTTCAAAACTTCTGAGTACATTAAGCAGTTACTGCTGCTCTACTCTAGATGATCTGCAGATTGACATGTATTACCATTCTCCAGGAGGAGACAATAGTATGAGATTTCCCTAACTTTTGAACAAACATCTGGAAAAATAAGTCTGAAAGAACTTATTTTAGAAAATTCACTTCTAAATCATCAACCTGATGTGACCAGTATTGACAGGAAAATCTACTGCTTTACTTGTCAGTCTCAGTGAAGCTGCAATAACATGCTGAATGTTTCAGTCTGGACTGCACATAATTAATACCACTAAGGTCTGATATTTGTTGCCTACAATTTAAAGAACCTAATAAATTCTTTGAAACCATCAACTATATCTTAACTACTTTTACTCTAACTGTGTACAGCTGAACTAGTCTGGTTGAAATGGAATTGTTTTATAAAACTACAAATAATGTTATAAGAGTATTTCATTAAGGAACAAACTCCCAGAAATGGTAATCTGACCAAAGATTACATCCAAATTCAATACAAGAGCGATTTGACTGAGAAGTCTTTCCCTCTGATTAGACTTTTTTTTTCTCTCTTTCTTTCTTTCTTTCTTTCTTTCTTTCTTTCTTTCTTTCTTTCTTTCTTTCTTTCTTTCTTTCTTTCTTTCATGATATCAGGGATCCAACTCAGAACCTTGTACTTTCCAGGCAAGCACTTATTCTACTGAGCTATCTCCCTGGCCCCTAAACTTGATTTCTTTAAACAGGCATCTTTGCCATTTCCTAGAATAATTTTAAAACCAATAGAATATAAGCATAACTATATTATATATATAGTTATATATGTAAATATATATCTTTTTACATTTATCAATGTATTTTTAGCTAATATAGTATAGAGAACTTTTGAAGACAGTCTCTTTAAGCAGACTTCTTGTGTGCAGCATTTGCCTACATGTTATCCTCTAGCTCTCTTCTCAACACTGAACCCCAAAACCATTTGTGATGTGATTTGGTATGTTTTATCCCAGCATAATATAAAGCAATGTATTTTAAATAATGGTAGTAAAGCATCAGCCAATTATTTTTATTTTAAATAAAATTCAATGTATAGATTATAAAGAGGAACCATTCTGAAAACATGCTTTGTACTTATGAAAAATAAGAAAAGCATCTTCAAATAACTTTCTACTTACTCTAATGAAAAGAGTATTTCTGGGGCCCAGACCAGAAAGAGGCTCCCTTGGCACCCTCTTACTCAGTCTCTCCTCTCTGTTGGTCTCTTCTTCCTCCACCTGCCGCAGGGTGCCTGCCAATTCCCGGACCCTGGCTGTCCAGCTACTACAGACACCAGTCTCCTCCCCTCCCCTCTCACAACAGCACCTTTCCCCTCGGTCTCCTTGCAGCAGCAGTTTTTGGTTTTGCTCCCCCAGCCGTGCCCAAAGACTTGACAGCCCAGAAAACAGCTCCCCACAACACTCAAGTCAGACAGTGGTGTGTCTGAATCACTCACCATCCAGCTTCGTATGCACAGAAAGGAAGTCACAGCTGCAGCAGAAAGGAGACTAAGAGAAATAGCAGAAGGAAAGCTGTGCATTTGTAGCTCTCAACTTGGAACTGTCCTGAGAGAATCACCACTGTGGCTGGAACCATTACTGCCATTATCCAAGACTTTGCTATGACCCGGGATAAACTGGTGGAGGACCTCGGCAAGCCAGTGACTGATAGAATGGCACAGCTACAGTACACCTTCCGTTACTCTGAGTCTGGTGGTACCTGCTAGTCAATACAGCTCTCTCAGTTGCAAGATCAAGGAAATATGAAAGCTCAAGGGTTCAGGTCCAGGTGGCAAGGATTATGCTCTCCAATTGAACCGAGCCAGCCATCATTGTGTAGGTCAGACAGATCTGCCTGGTCACCTTGGAGTCACCCCCACAGATTATGACCATTTTGGGGCCCGGCGGGATGGCTCAGGGGTCTAAAGCCCTGCTTGGGAAAGCTTGGGCGGCTTCAGGGACAGTGGTTTGATCCCAGGCTCCACATGCTGTACCAGCCCTGCCCTCCGGGTGGGGTGAGCCAGCCATAAAAATGAGTGAATAAACAAACAAAGGTTGTGAAACAAGAAAAAAATAAATAGATAAAATTAAAAAATTCTAAAAAAAATTATGACCATTCTGAAGTGGACCAAGCCCTCCCGTTCTCCAGTTAGCTTTCCAAGTGGTCAGGACAGATGCAATGACAGTACCAGGTTTCCCTGATCCACCTTGGCCTATGTCTCAACCCTGACTTGAAGGGAATGCCTCTCAAGGCCTGTCCCACTCCAGGATAGAGTGGCGTTCCACAGCCAAATTTCACAACACTGCACTCACTGGCAATGCTACAGTCTCATTTCCACATGATGCATGACAAAACCAAATTCAGTGCAGGTTTGTAAGTATCTGCTTGTATGATTTCTCATAAACTTTTCATCCAAATGATTTGATTGGCTAAATAACTGGTCCTCCAGGTAGCGAAGTCAATGCAATCAGTCAGATGTTGGGGTAGCAGATCAAATTTTGAACCCAGTGGAAGGATCTACTACTGACAGTCAATCACTGGTTATGCTGCCAGCTTTGGCCTGACTCAATATCTAACCACTGTAAGGCTTTCACGGAAACGGTGCCAGGAACAGCTAGAACAATGCATCTAGAACACCCATAATCCTTTCTGCTATTCGCCATCACCCATAATCCACCTGTGTAGTTTCTGCACAGTCAGTGTTACCCAGTTTTAAATAGTTGGAAAATAGTTTCTACACACTTTGTCATCTACTTGTGATTTTTAATAAAACATTTTAACTTGTTAAAAATAAAATATTACTTCTGGAAAATCATCTAAAAATTCTAAAATTTTGTGTGCATTGAGCAAATGAATTTGGGGTAGAAAATGAATTGACTTTTGCTTTTGCATATATAAAATTTAAAGCTATAAGTGTTAGGCCCATACTAAGTAATGCATAAGTTCTTTATGAATATAGAACAAATAAGAAAAATGTACTGCTATCACTGCCCAAATGCTTATACTAATTAGTACAAATGCCACTAAGTTTCCTTTGGGAAATTCTACGCTTTAAAATAGTAAAGCCAGTTTTTAAAAGATAAATATGAAGTCCCTAAATATATGGTTAAAGATCTAATAGTTTTTGAAACACACACACAAAAGTAGTAATTCAAAGAACTGTCTTTGAAAAATCAATTTGAGTTGCTAAGCCTGGCTTTCTACTGTTAATCTATATAAACTTAGGCAAGTTATTAACCTCTGTAATCCTCAGATTTTCCATTTAATATATATAGTATAAAAATGTATAGCCTTTTTCAAAGGTTGCCATAAGGATTCAATGAGATACTAGTAGTAAATATCAGTCACTGCTATTTAACGTGTACATATTGGTAATTATTTAAGACATATGAATGTAAAATACTTTGCAGAGTATCATATATCCACCGACTAAAAGCAAATTTATTAAGTTAATATAGCAATTTCATGCAATAAAATAATATATTATCAATAGTGGATATTTTGGTATTTATTTAGGACGACAAAAAAGTTTTGAAAACAGATAGTGGCGACAAGTATATAAGCACTTCATGCCACTGAACTGCACACTTAACAATGGCTACAAGGGTCATTTTTATGTCTATTTTGCCACAGTTCTTAAAAGTGAAAAAAATGTTGTTGGAACTTAATAGTCTAGGTGTAGCAAGTTGTTCAGGTCAATATTTTGACGATAGCTTTACATTTATTTTCCACTTATGAATTTAGGTGCCTGGCCTATTTCTAGCCACTAACATTTCACCATGGCTGCACATCCACAGATTTAAGGGTATTGAAGTCCATCTTCAGAATTGAACATCATCTGCAATTTCTGGCTATACTGCAGGGGGACAACTCTGTCTTAAAATTGTCTTCAACTGGAGAGCTGCCTGCCCAAGATTGATTCTACTCTGCGTAGGGAAGCCTCACCCGATGAGCTGTTGGGGGAGGAGTGCACAAGCTGCCCACCTCGACTGATGTGACATAACTTGAAGGAACAGCCTTTCTGCTCCACGTAGGGTGAGCTGAGGTCTTTGTTGAAACTGCGATGCCATCCACTCTCCCACTGTTGCTCCTTGTTTCATTTGCTGCCCTTCCATAGACATGATGTAGAGCATACCCTAACAAACTTCACATTACTCATTTCCATCCCAGAGCACATATTTTTTTTAAATGTATTTGGTTGTTGCAGTGTCTGACTATGTAGCTTAGAGTCGTGATGATCCTCCTGTTTTCAGCCTCCCCAGCCCTGGGATTACAGGTGTATGTCACTGCATGAGGACTCCGTGGCTGGCTCAGCCAGCCTGGGGTTGGGGGCAGGGCTGTAGCTTGTGGTGCCTGGTATCAAACTGCAGTCCCTGTACTTGCCTAAACAGGGTCTTTAGTCTACTGAACTAGCTCAGTGGCCCCCAGAGTAAACATTTAGGAAAAGAGACAATCCAGCAGTACATGGTCTTGACCTAAGTTCAGCTTGCAATGATCCATTCATTGAACCCCAGTGACGATGGCCCTACTCCCCACATGTATACTTAATCTATTTGGTAATCATAACTCCTACATTATTTTCATGGCCTGAATCTTGCCTCAGCGTGTAAAGTCAGGTGAAACCTCTGAAAGTGATGTCATAGACAAGTGTGTAAATCAAAAACAATACTGGGCCAATTAAGTCAGTGTCCATCAAGGAGGCAGGGGCAGTGGTCTCCAACCTACCTCCACAGGAATCACAGCTTTGGCCCCTACAAAGCCAAGAGGTCCCTGGGCAATTATCAGCTACTATAACTTATTTTATGCTGGATTTGCTGTCTTTGTTAGGACAGATAATGTACCCAGGTATGTGGTACGAGGACTGTGGTCTAGCAATGTGTGCTTTTCTCCGTCTTATTAGAAAAGAGGAACAGAAACAATTACCATTCATTGGAAGTGACAACAGCATACATTTTCAGTTTTGCCAAGTGTTATATTAACACATTCTTCTTCTGTCAAAGGAATTGGACTGGTTATAGCTCCTGCTGGGCCTCTGGGCTATAGACATCATGCTAACGGAACCACAGAAGTGAAACAGATGTGCTCTGAAGTGTAGGAGGTAAACCCAGTAAGCGCTTCATGGACTGCCCTAACATTTGGGAAGGGTCTGTGGTCTGATGAACGCTGGGACAATCCTTCCAAAGAAGAAAAATCATTGCACCTCCCCTCTCAACCCACAAAGAGGGAACAACAACATGTGGTAAGTCACCTTAGGCTCTGCAGCCAGCACATGCTGCATCTGGGAGATGACTTTGCTGCTCACCCCTATCTCCTGCACACAGCAGGCTGCCAGTTGGGATTACAGCACAGAGCCAGACAAGATTCTGCAGCAGACCCAGGATGGAGGGTAAGGCTCAGCAGTATATATCTTAGATGAAGAAAGGTGACACATGGTATTTACATAAAGCTCACTAGGATAAATGACAACACCTCATCCTGGGGAATTCTAGAATCATCTTCAAAGGTAAATGCCTCACTTTGGAAGGCAATCCTCAGCTTTTGTTTTGGTCCTGGTGAAGAGGCAATGCCTGGTCATAGGTCTGTAAGTTAACATGAGCCATTTCTCGCTTTCTGGTTATTTCCACAGTGTGATTGATTTTAATTGTGAACAGACATTAAGGCTGTGGTTACAGATATTCTCAGGGAATTTTAATAAATTGTAGATTCAGCTTCAAATTATTTTTTCAACTTAAAAATTAGATAATTCAAGACAGATGGTTTAATACCTTCATGACTCAGTATTTGCACAAGTAGTAGTATAAATGGCAACTATCTTGTAAGATCATTTTGATAGATGATGGCCACTCTGAGAATGAAAAGAGGGTGGGAACTGTTGGTTGTAGTCACAGACTAAGGAGCCCAACAGGGAGAGCCACTAAGTAAACAGGACAGACCAAAGTATTTCTCTGGAACCATGGCAAGTCTTAGTGCCACTTTTCATGTGTTGTGGAGAAGTCTAAATGCCTGAAATCTTTTGTTGAAAGACATCATGTTTGACATAAAAAGACTATTATATTTTTGTTTAAATTATGTTTAAATTAGACCAGGTCTACCACCAAAAACTCAGGTTTTAAAGTTCAGGCTGGTCACAGATCAAGTAAATAGATTATACTTCCCTTGTACGTTTAAGTTGTAGTGTGCATAATTCTGTAGCATCCTTTGATATATTTGTACAAGTAATTTCTTAAAATTTTAGAGGTGGAAAAAGAATAGTCAACAATGAAGTTCATTAAAGCCTATTTCACCTGATGGCATCAGTGGAAGAACACACAGTAAGCATAAAAATCTTGCAGATGTCAATAAATTTATTAATGTTATTCTTTGATAGAAATGAAGCACTAAGTTGTAGAACATAATAGAAAATGGTTGAATGAATCCAAAAAATTTAACTTAATAGATAAAATGATCAAACAGTTTTAAAGAAAGGTATGTACTATAAACACTATGTTATGCTCAGCAGATTTACTTATAGCCAGTAGGCCATATTTTATATTATATATTGTATGCATATGAATAAATTCTCAGCACAGAAGATCTTCTGGTTTAGTAATATACTTTATATCAGTTATACATATGATATGGATACCAACTGAATGATATATGTACCTATGTATCTTTCAATATATATGATAGTATTTAACATACATGCAAGTTCTGCACAGAGCTAACCAAATAAAAGAATGTTATAAACAGACTAATTTTAGGAAATTACTAGAGAAATTATGATGGGATGAATGCTCAACTGTAGAATCTAACAATTATCTATTATCAAAAAAAAATCTAGCATATTACATCCAGAATCTACTTCTATTTAATGACATTTTTTTCATTTTACTTTTTTTTTTTTTTTTGTATTTTAGGGAAGGATCTGCAGGGTGTTCAGGGTCTCACTACTAGATTGGACTCATAATGATCTGTCCGGTTTTTTTATTTGTTTTTTTGTTTTGTTTTGTTTGCCTTTTTGAGACAGGGTCTCACTATGCAATTCAGGCTGACCTTGAGCTCACTTTTGTAGCTCAGGCTGGTCTTGAACTCGCACCAATCCTCCTGCCTCAGCCTCCAAGTTCTGGGATTACAGGTGTGCGCCACCATGCCCGGCTGATCTGTCTGTTTACAGCTTTCCAAGAGGTGGAATTACACCTCTTGGAAATCACCACCATGTCCAGTTTCAATTGCCATCTCAATGCACCCCAGGGGTGGGCCCATGATGGCAGGCCCCCAGGAATCAAACGCTCCGCCCCTGTGTCTGCTTGCAGGCACTTTAATCTGCTGAGTTATTTGGCCTTCCCTTGATGAAAGAGATTTTGAACAGAGTATTTATCCCTAAGGTTAAGATGTCTTCTTTCAAAATATGAGTAACACTCCTTGAACAATTTGACCACCATTTCCTCACTAACTCCTCATTCACTCAAATCAGTTTTGAAATTTGATTTTTTATCAGCTTGGGTGAATTTATAATGCATTTATCATTGCATTTGTAATGTAATGTGTTGGATAAATTTTCATAATGAAAAATTACACTATCTAAAAGAAACAATAAAATTATACATTAGTAATGAGAACAGGATTCCTCTTGCACAGTTCTGCACCCTGCTGCAGTCTTGCATCAAGTCCCTTTAAGCTGCACATACAACTCCTGTTACTACTAATTGCAGTTTCACTACACAAGCACATCAAAAGCAGAGAAATAGATCTCCTTTGTGCTATGGGCTTTGTAATCTTTTTTATATTGTATAATGAGATCCAATTCTACTTTCACATTTTAGGTACTGAATGTTCTTAGCCAATACTTATCCATGTTGTTTTCCTTGGGCACATCTTCTGGAAATGTTCAGATAGATCTATTAAAATAAAAATAGTTCATTGTTTTTTGGGGAGATATTCTTCATTCCAAACTGAAAAGGAAACCTTGAAGGTATGTATCTGATCACCTTTAGGGTTAGTGTAGTTAAAATTCCAATGTAGAACTTGAGATCCATGTAGGAATTTAGTGATGTAAAAAATTCCAGAAATGAGCTTGAGACTTGTAGTCCTATAGGTACAAGGTTTTCTAGCTTTCAATGCAGTTGAGTTTTAAAACCATCATTATCATTTCACAAGCAAAGAGGACTGAAATAAGTGTACCTTGGTTTAGGATTTTGTTAATAGTCTCTATCCAGTCCTAACTGAAACTCCATAAGCATTGCACACCTCACTATTTGTGCTCTGCAAATCCTTGCAAGGCCAATGTGTGCCTCAGGTAAGAGGAAGGCCAACCTCATGCTCCACCCCTGCCCACCAGAGATGGTCCCAACTCTGATTGGGCTACCCAGGACAGAAGCTTCATAGTCAGTTTCTGCCCTCATGTCCTCTGCTCTTCTTCCCTCTCTGTCACAGATTTTGAACAATTTAACTTCCAGTGAGCACATGACTTTAACAGCTCTTCTTCATATTACTATTATCAGGATCACTGAAGCTCTTCTGGGCTCAGTTCTGGATGATTGCTGACTCCAACCTGTGAC
This sequence comes from Myocastor coypus, assembly GCA_004027025.1. NCBI lineage: Eukaryota > Metazoa > Chordata > Mammalia > Rodentia > Myocastoridae > Myocastor > Myocastor coypus. The sequence goes on from PVJA010009332.1 coordinate 13,462, forward strand.
CTCTGTATCTACTTTGTCACCTAGTCTCACAATTGAGAAGAGATCTTGCTGAAAATGTAGGTTATATTTTCTTTTGGGTAAAATGCTGCACTGGCTCCTTATTGTTCTTCTGATAAAGTCAAAACCTCTTCCAGGATCTAGCCTAAACTTCCTTTCCTAACACACATTTCACTGAACTTCCCAGGACAATCTATGATGGTGTGCTGGTGCATTTGGTCCTCCCATAGACCTTTGCACACCCTCCTCCCTCTATCTAATCCTCCCATAGGCTTTTGCACACCCTCCTGCCTCTACCTAAACTTCCCATAGGCCTTTGCAACCTTCTTCACTCTACTAACCCTCCCATAAGCCTTTTCACACACTCCTTCCTCTCCATAAACCTCCTTCCTACCCCTCTGCGCATACATATATGCACCTTGCTTTTGAATCTCATTCATTCCTCAAAGATCTAGTTTCTCCTACCACGTGAAACACACTGTCATATCTTTCTGCTGTCTACCTTAAAAGCTGCTGTCTTGCTTTCTTTCAACAAGTATTTAATGTTAAATTAATCATAGGACACATATACTTAATTACAGGGACTGGGAAAAATATTTGTTCTCAGAACTTTCTATTTTAAGGGGATGCACATAAATAAAGAAAAAAAAACCAAGCTAACAAATAAGTGCTATCAAGGGAGTAACTTAGAATAATCTGAGAGAGACAATTGAGGAGAGGAAAAGAAAGATCTTTACTAATGATGTTTAGACAAGAAATCATGTCTGCATCTTGTACTCTGAACAACTGTGACAAAGAAAACAATATTCAATGTCTTAATTATTGTAAAAAATAAAGAAATAAAAATAAAACATTTTTAAAGAATGAGGAGAGGAGACCAAGTTTTGAACGAAGATGGCAGATTTCACTAGGGAGAGGGTTTGCTGAGACATGAGTGATAAATCAATTATGTTTGACTAGTTGATTCCTGGACTAACTTGCTTCCCTCTCAACTGACAACAGTGGCTGTGATCATTCTCTCAGAAATTCGGTATCTTGGTAGATCCTGTATAATATTTTTAATAAATAAATAAATTCATGGAAATAAATATCCTAAGTTTTACTTCAAGCCTATCTGGATTGATTCTAGGTTTCTACTTAGTCAATATTTATTTATTTATTTATTTATTTATTTATTATGTAGTACAGAGTCTCACTACACAGATCAGAATCATGGTGATCCTCCTGTTTTCAGCCTCCCAAGTGCTGGGATTACAGGTGTGAGCCACCATGCCCAGTCACAGTGTGCCTCAGAGGTGGGGCCAGCAGGCTTGTGGTGTCAGGGATGGAACTCTTGACCCTGCGTTCTATCTAAAAAGGAACTTTACTCCCCTGAGCTATCTGGCTGGGCCTTTACTTGGTTAATTTTTAAAACTACTTGTATTCAGTTTTCTCATTTACTAATAAGACATTAACACCTATAAGTCATATGTAAATTCATATGCATATCTCAACCTTATCAGTTTATGTTTTTGATGTCATAAATTCAAAAGCAGGCATCCTTATTTTGGTGTTTCTCTGCTCATGTTCAACTCAAGATTATGAGTTTTAAAAATTTATTGAAAGCTTCTGGCATTTTGTTTATTCATTTGTTCATTGAAATAGTGATATCTACATCACATGATAATTATAAAAAATGAATGAGATGTTATTAAACATCTATCCAAAAGCTTAGGTCAGTTTAGGGGATGTTAAATAATTAAAATTTCATTTTGTTTTATTTTTTATTATGCAAGTGTCAGATCATTGTATGTTCATGTTCAGAATTACTATCAGGCAACAATGGTAAAAAAAAAAAAAAAAAAAAAACTGACATAGAAACAGAAGAACTTAGATTCTGACAGTATCTGTATATGTAGGCGGAATCTAAACCACAGATCCATGGCATAGATTTATACATATGTAGGTTCTTCTTGAGAATGAGAGATGTAACTTAGATTTGTATGATGTTTGAAGAACACTTCTATAAATATCCGCTTCTCAATTAAGAACCTCCCAGGCAGGTATAGCAGACGGAGCCTCCCAGTGGCAGCCCCAGCAAGCAGGGGCCAGGCTCTCTTGTTACAGCCTTATCAGCTCCCAATGGGCACTGGGCTCCGATCTGTCAGCAGGAGCTGGTGGAGAAGGCTCCCACTGTTTGCCTGGGAAGGCAGAGAAAAGGAGATGTAACCCCACCGCTTCCTCTAGAATATGGCCTTGACAACACCATCAGTGGGTGACAGAAGAGGGACTGTTTTTTCACTTTCACATTCTCTTAGTCTTTTACAGTTCACCGCCTAAGCCTGCTTGGAACTTCACGTTTATTTAATCCTCCCAGCAGAGAACAATCAGTGAGCACTTTCCCACTGACACACTTTTACTTCCTGAATGCTCATTCTTTACAGGTTGAGAATATAAAAATTTAAAGAGACAGCATGGAAATTACTGCATATCTTTTCCCTCGCATCATATCAAATCCCACTACTCTCCTCAAGAATGGTTGAAAAGTATTTCCAGGAAATATCATCTACAAAATATGTGAACACTTCAAAAAAAAATCAAATAAAAAAGGAGCTAACCCAGCATTTCCACAGATCAAAGTGTTCATTCGAGTAGTAACTGTGGAAAAGTAGCTGAGTGCCAAAGACCCAGAGCACACTGCATTTATCATGAGCTCTTAAGAGATAAAAAAGGAGACTGCAATATGAATAAAAATTTTTAGTTGACCTGGTTTTGTTTAAATCCCCATGATAAAATAAACACAACTCAACTGATCACTAGTTCATAGCATTTGCAAATATTTTTCTTTGATAATGAATGCTTATATTTCTGAAAAAAATTGAGCTTTTCTTATAGTAAACAAATTATATTCGTAGGTGAAAGTAAATGAATGGAAAAGGAAGAGTACATTTTCATTCTCTAAGGTTCTGTGATTTAATGATTCTATGAGGCATTGTTATATGGTTATGATTTGTAGATATTTTATGTTTGTGGTGTCTCAGCTTACATGCAAAAAGGTTTAGGTATGATAATTACATTATGATATTCTCTGCAAGTTGGTGTCAGAGAGGATCTCTGAACTGCTGACTTCTTCTTTGGTTCAAGTTGAATTTTAGAATGCTATGATAGGAATATGAAAAGGTAAAAGTATTTTTTCCGGATGCAGTTAAGGTCCCAAATCAGTTTAAGTAAATGAAAAGGGAGAGAAATTATCTTGATGGGCTTAATTTACTCAGATACAACCTTAAAAGAAGAATTCCTGGGCCCGGCGGGATGGCTCAGTGGTCTAAAGCGCCTGCTTGGGAAAGCTTGGGCGGCTTCAGGGACCGCGGTTCGATCCCCGGAACCACATGCTGCGCCAGCCCTCGGGGTGGGCTGAGCCGGCCATAAAAATGAGTGAATAAACAAATAAAGGTTCTAGCCGGACGTGATGGCGCACGCCTGTAATCCCAGCACTTGGGAGGCTGAGGCAGGAGGATCGGTGCGAGTTCGAGACCAGCCTGGGCTACCAAAGTGAGCTCAAGGCCAGCCTGAACTGCATAGCGAGACCCTGTCTCAAAAAGACAAAAAAAAAAAAAAAAAAAAAAAAAAAAAAAAAAAAAGAAGAATTCCTGCCAGGCAAGTAGCATATACCTCAAATTCCAACTATTTGGGAGGCTGAAGCAGGAAGAAATTTCAGGCCAATGTGAGGACTTACTGAAACCCTGAATCAAGCAATAAGAAAGGCTAAGAATGTAGCCAGGTGCTAACCAGAGTTTAATGCCCAAGACAGCAAATAAGTGAGTTAATCAATCAATTGATCAACCAATTAGTCAGTCAATCAGAAATGCTGCCTGTTGGGGCTGGGGAAATAGCTTGGTGATCTAAGCACCTGCCTACCAAGTGCAAGGAACCAGGTTCAACCCCTGGTACCACACACCATGCAGCCCCTGCCACATGCTGTGCAGGCACTGAAACTGGGTGTAGTGGTGCACCCCTGTAAACCTAGCTCTGGGGAGGCTGAGACAGGAGGATCACTATGAGTCTGAGATGCATGTCAGACTGTATACCAAATAAATAAAAGATTTTTTAAAAATAAAGAAATCCTACCTGATGGACATAAGGTTATAAGCAGCACAGTGACTCTTATCAGACTATGCACTGCCCTCTGAAGTGAATAGGATGCTTTAGGCTTAAGCTGCAAGTAAAGGATTCAATCAGCCAAGTGAGTTTTGCAGAGGACTCGGGGTCCACAGAGGAATGGGCCCACTGACGCTTTGTTTGACACCTCATAAGACCCTAACCAAGGATTCAACTTAGCTTGCCTTGCCGCAGTGCTCAATGCATTATGTGCCCCCTCCCCTTGGAGATGCCCACAGGTATCTTGGGTTGAAATATTATACACCAAGTGGCCTGTGTACGTCAAGCAGTGTGGTAAAACCAGTGTGACAGGTACTGAAGGCAGCATTTATGAGTAAAAGTGAAGCTGCTAAATAACGATGAGTAATTATAGAATGCTTTAATAAAGGGGCACTGTGCAAGCAGCCTTTGTCTGGGATCATTATAACAATTTTCTCTTCTCTTCTCTTCTCTTCTCTTCTCTCCTCTCCTCTCCTCTCCTCTCCTCTCCTCTCCTCTCTTCCCCTCCCCTCCCCTCCCTTCCCCTTCCCTTCCCTGCCCTCCCTTCCCCTCCCCTCCTCTCTTCTGCCCTCCCCTCCTCTTCCACCTCTCTCATTTTACCATAACTTTACATTATTTTACCAGTTCCTTAAAGTTCTTCATGTTACAAATTTCCCTGTGGATTTAGTATACTTATTTTTATTCTGCGTAATTTCTTTGGCTTAAAGACTTGCTTTTTTGTGCTAATGGGTCCTGACTTCCTCTGAAGTCTATTCTGTTTCCTTAGAGAGCAAGTCTTGCTGCCCCAGTGAAACAACCCTATTTGTCTATTATTCCTTCTGCTACCTGTTTATTTAACACTGGCACTAAATAGTAAAGAAAGATATAACTCATTTCTTTAGGGTTTTTTTTCTTACCTCTTGTCATTTGGCATTGCTTTGGACCCCTATAGGTAATTGGGATCTGATATATTTTCATAACATTTATGATTCCAAACTTCTTCTGAAACTAGTTGGGAAATCTGAGTCTAGTCATTTTGAAGTAGAAGAAATAAAGATAAGAAGAATAGATACAAGGAAAACATAACTAAAAATTGCATTTTTAAGAGGTCAGATGGCTAACACTGACAAAAATTCTACATGATTTCTAGGTAAATCCTGAGGGGATTTGACTGACTTGGTCAGATACAAAAGTTATATGTTTTTTTATCTAGGTCTAGCTTTATCTTGGCCTTAACCATCCAGCGGAAAAGTTTAACCACAAAGCATGAAAAGTAAAGCCAGATTAATATGCTGAGCTGTAAAAGGCTCAAGTCAACAGCTTCCAACATTGCTAGTTCTGCCGATAACCCACTACTATTATGGTATATTGGACTATACATACAACTACTTTCTCTTAGTTCAATGAGAAGAAATATTTGTACCAATAGTATTTAGAAAAGTTTTCATGTCTGCATCTTGTACTCTGAACAACTACTATGAAGGCAACAATGTGCATTGTATTAATTATTGTGGCTGTCCTAATGTGTTTTTAAAATGTCCAATGTTATGTCTTATTAAAAGTAATAAAATTAAAATTGAAAAAAATAAAATAAAAAAGAAAGAAAACATCGGACTTACAAATCCTGTCCTCACAAAGACTTTATATAAGAAAGTTGGAAAAACATATTATATTTACAAATAAAAATACCCATTTTTTAAAAATATCCATTATTGATTAAAACAAAAAGAGGTCTGCAACTTCTGTGACCCACTTGAGCACTCAGGATGACCCATAGCAGCACGTTCTCTTGAGTAAATTTAGGGCCCTTTGTTTAGGTCCTAAATTTAGTCCTTCCTTTAGGACCACCACATCCAAAATTCCTCAGAAATAATTCAAGTCTACCAACTGGCTTAATTGAGAAAGCGAAGAGCAAGAACCAGATCCTAAGATAATGGAATTAGTTAAGAGAAGTTCAAGATGGTTTAAACTACCTTACCTTAGAAAACTGGGCCCATACTATCATGGGCAGCACCAATATGTACCTTGTGGGGGGAACTTTTTCCCCTGGGGTTTCCATTCTCATAAAAGAAACATAATTTTTTTTCCCACAAAAAAATTCCCTCTCTCTGAAGGGACCATACCCTATTTCTTTAAGTATATGAATCTGCCCAATACAATCCTCTTTGTGCTAGTCCAGAATATTCTTTTTCATGTTGGGAGTCTGAGAACCTATGAACTTATTGTATAAGTAGGGTGAGCTAATCTAAACCTTTGTTTAATCTAAATCTCAGGACTATCTATGGGAAAGTTCTGTGGTAAATTGTGTGTTTGAGATATTAACCTGTATTATTTTCGTTTCTCCCTATATTTCCCTATTCTTCACTTTGTTCCCACTTACACAAAACACAGAGGCCCCCATCTTTTTTGTCATAGATGTCATTGAAATAAGTTAGTGATAAACAAACAGAAAACCAGTAGTAGATCTGTAACCCAGGGGCAGAACCCTTGCCTCACATAAGAAAGGTTCAAGGTCTGATCCCCAACAATAGGAAAATATTCACTTAATTTTATCTTTTTTTTTCCTCTATGGAAGTTTCAGTCTGTACTGGAATTCCTGAAGACAGTTAGTTATGGAAAGTATAAATGATTTTTTCTAAACTGGGAAGGAATTTTTCAGGGCTAAAGAGAGGAAAGTTCTTGATCAGGCTTGCTGTCCTGGAAGCATCCTCCGAACCTGAGTGAGTTCCAGGGAAAAAGATGCACAGAGAACCTTAGCAGTTGGGATTCTTTGCATCCAGAACAACTCTTCACTGAGGGCTGCAGAAGACTCCGCCTCTTGAGCCTCTCCTCTCAGCCTGTTGGTCTGCTGGACACACCGCTCCCGGCCCAGGAAGCCTTCCTCAGAGCCCATGCCCTGTATAATGGCTCAGTGAGCACCTGCTCAACTCTCCTGTTATCATTGGCTCCTTGCTTAATCCTGTCACTCCCTGGCCTGTGGTCTGATACCTGATTATTTAAATTTTACTCCATTTGCTTGTTAATTGAGATCAAATTGAAGACTGTTTGACCTAAGATCCAAGCTTTTAAATTCTTTGTACACACAATGCAATTAGTAGAAATGTGCAATAGAAAATACTATAGGTGTCATTCCAGCTGTGAAGTAGACCTTGAAATGACCATAATGGTCAAAATACAATCACATTAAGGTTTCATATATATGAAACAATATTATAGAATATAATATTATTATATTATGATACCTTTATAAGCACAAGATAGAGTACAGAAATTTTATGACAGTGAAATTATTATATGTAATAGTGTCATGGGCACATATGTCATTATCCATTTGTCAAAGCCCACAGAGAGAAGTCATACAGAGTGGGCTCTAATGTAAACCCTGGACTTGTTTTTTTTTAAACCCTGGTCTTTACCCAATAATAATTTAACAATTATATTAGATCATTACATGCAACAAGAGTATTATATTATTCAAAGTGTTAATATGGGAAATGTGTGTGTGTGTATGTGTGTGTGTGTGTGCATGAGCACATTTGTGCATGTGTAGGGAGGGGAAGCATGCACATGAACTATGCCCTTTCTTCAAGGTGCTCTAGCATAACTATCATAAATTTTTAAATATAGTATTATAGAATTATTCTTATCTAGAACATGCTATTCTGAGGATATGTAAAATCTTTCCACAAGTGCTTCTTAAACCAACAAATTTGAAATTTCACACCCTGCTTCTTTTTTTGCTTTTGACAGGCCCTTAGCTCCCTTTATTGAAAGGTGTTTCATTACAGGAAGATAACAGCTGCTCACTCCTGGCTGACCAGATGTGTGCTACCACAAGATCACAATATCTTCTTTCTACTTAAAAATATGTGTATTACCTGCTAATTGGCATGTATTGATTTACTTAAGCATCCGGGGTTGCTGTAGGAGAAAGATAACACTTGGCTCTAGGGAGCTAGGAAATTCTTTACACTCTCAGTGACCTTGACCGAAAGGGTAATTAATCTGAACCTCTGGATGGCATTAAAAGACTTAGACCTTTCATTCTTTGTGAAAAGCCTCATCTTTAGTGATGTGAGCACACAGTTCTATTTACTGAGAAAACACTTTCTATTAACTTAGCTCCTTCACTTTTATGATCAGCTAGCAGAATTGTAGATTTTCTACATTCCACGAAAGAAAAAGAAGAAAGCAAAAGAATCTAGGATATTGTGAGAGATGTTTTTTTCTTTCTAGCTGTGTTTGCTCAGCCACTGTAACTTTGTGGCATTGGCAGGGCACTTACGTATCTGCTTATATTCATGTAGACAATGAAGTAGTAAAAAGTTGCACTTCTATAAGACTAAAATAAAACAAAAAATCAAAAGATACATATATATATATATATATATATATATATATATATATATATATTTTTTTTTTTTTTTTTTTTGTGGGACCAGGGTTCGAACTCACGACCTTGCACTTGCGCAGCAGGCACTTGTGCCTCGGAGCTATCTCCCCAGCCCCCTCAAAAGATATTTTTAAAGTATAAATCCAGTGTGCTTTCTTTTTCTTTGATTTTCTCTTTTACTTTACAGAGCCAGCTGAAATTCTGAATATGTCTAGATCGTCTTTAAGACCCTTTCACTACCTTCTGGTTTGTCTGCTGGCTTCATGAAGTGTGCCAGAAAAGTTGGATGTGGTGACATAATTATGGAAACTCAGAGTAACTAACAAGAAAACAAGAAGTCACAGCAAATTTACAACCACATATAAACTTTCCAAAAAGTAGAACTGAAATAAGAAGTGTGCTTCCAAATGTCACAGTAACTGTATTTTGATTTCAGATAGGAACAAAAAAAAAAAGCA
>PVJA010009332.1:22525-61158 GCA_004027025.1 Myocastor coypus
TTTTTTTTTTTTTTTTTTTTTTTTTTTTTTTTTTTTTTTTTTTTTTTTTTTTGTCTTTTTGAGACAGGGTCTCGCTATGCAGTTCAGGCTAGCCTTGAGCTCACTTTTGTAGCCCAGGCTGGTCTCGAACTCGCACTGATCCTCCTGCCTCAGCCTCCCGAGTGCTGGGATTACAGGCGTGAGCCACCACGCCCGGCTTTCTACTACTAATTTTTATTGGCTTAATGAAAGGAATAGTTAATGCTTACTTTGAAAAAAATATTATGAACAATTTTGCATAATTATCAGGTGATTTGAACAACTACTCTGAAGATAATGATATGCAATATAACAGCTACTGTTGTTTTTCTATTATGTTTTCAAATTCTGTATCATTTTAATTTTTTTAAGTTTTTATTCTCTTTAGCATGAAATAAGAAAAATTACAACTGACTTTCACAAACCAGGCAGAGAATGAATAGAAGAAATTATGAGTTACCTTGGAAACTTCTTGACTTCCACATTTTCCCGGGCAATCTATTTTAGTCAAACTCAAATGCACTTCTAATAATTCTCTGTACTTAGCAGCAAGCCATCGAGCTGCAGAGGCTGTGGCTTTAAGAGTTCTGAGGTGAGCTGTCTTCCTCCCTCCTGAGTGCTTTACTTTGTGGAGTTATTTCTGTTTCTTTATCAACTGTCACTTCTAGAAAAACTGCCTTGCCTCTTCCTCTTTTTATTTCACTTCCCTCAGTGGTTTCGTGTGGGTATATTTTTGTGAGTATGGATTATTTTTCACTTTAATATAAACAAATAGCCACCAGTGATAGGTGGAGCTAATTTACTGAGGAATAATATGATATACTTAGCCCCTGTCAGAACACTGGTATTTATGGTGAATTGCCTCACTGAATAATAAGCAACAAAGAGAAAACGGGGTTGTAAGAAATGGGAAATGTAACAGTGCTGTCACCAGTCATGGTGGTTTTTAAATTAAGCACACTGTTAGCAATCTAGGACTAGGGGCTCCTTGGAATGTATGTACCTAAGCTAATGACAACAGAGTGTCACTGAACCCTGCTTTTTCCCTCCATGCAGGGTGGTTGGATGGAGAATGGGAGGAAAGGCAGAGATTGGGAGGACAAAAAACAGGGCTCTTAGTTTCCTTGATAGAGACTGCCATTAGGGATAAGAGCAAATTCCATCAGACAAAGCACAGGTAACATGGAAAGAATCTGGTTTCTCCAAATACCTAGAGTTTTAGTCATTGAAAGATAATGGTTACTTATCTTAGGCTTCCCAGGCTTCTACTACAAAATACAGTAGGCTAAGAACTTTGCAAATAACAGAAGCTTATTTTTCACACATCTGGGATCTGCCAAGTACAGCATCAAGTGCCAGGAGTCCAGTGAGGGCCCTGCTCTGCACTGACCATGCCTCTTGCTGCATTCTTGTGTGGTGGAAGGGACTTGTCAGCTCACCCAACATCTTTTACAATAGCACTACCCATGACCACTTTCCAAAGCCCCTCCTCTTAACACTGAGATATGGGGGATTGAATTTCAACAACTTTTAGAGAGACACACACATTTAGATTATATCATTGTCTATCTTATTGCCATAAAGGTATATAATCATTATTACTAACAGAATCCTAAAATGAGTTTGAAATCACAAAGTCACTGGATCTTTTTTGTTTTTCAGTTCTGCATTTCCTGTGTGCCCATTCTAGCTCAACATCTATATGAAAATACTTTGTTCAGAACTTATTTTCTTGTTACTATATACCTAGAAATGGGTGAGAACCGGGGAAATGAAAAAAGTGCTTAGGACCAGTTGACTTAGCCTGAGATAATCATCCACACATACTATCAAGCAGCTTCTACCAAGTGCTTTTCATAAACTCATTCTCAAAATGTTGAAAACTGTACAAACGAGGAGGAAAGGAGAGTAATGAGGGAATAGGTGCTTGATGGTTCAGGAAGTTCTCAGAAACTGGCCTTTACTTGGTTGGATTCCCTTTCTTCAGGGCCTGATGTGTAGGATGTGAACTTGTCTTTCTCTAGTTTATAGAAATAGACCTGTAGTCACCTGCACTCTGAGACTGACTAAACAGAAAGCCATTTCGTTATTTCACAGACATTACCCTGGCAGAGAGCTGGGCATCAGAACAGGAGAAGCCACCTCACCTGGGTTGACTTTGAGCTAAGATAGTTTGAATCATTTTTTCATAGTAGATGGATACACTTGTCAGAGAAAATTTTGTACTTTGCTTAGCAAAGATCCATTCCATCAGAAAAAGGAGTAGATGCTCTGCCAGGGTTTGCTCTGATCTTTCCATTTCTTCAGCTCCCATGGCTCAGCACCTCTACACTGCATCCACAGCTTTTCTACACATAGATTCAGTGGATGTTGTCTCTAGGTAGTCAATCACACACTCAAATAACACTGTCTCTAAAGGCATTCTCAGATCCCCTGTGTTCTTTACATTTTTTGTACTTTTTAAGGGTGATACCTTGATTTTCTAATGCAGTTGGCTAATAAGAGCTTTACTTTGCTTCGATGAGTTGAGCTCCCTTTAAAGCAATCTCACAATTATGTTGAGCTGGACTCACCATAACCCCTATTATCCTAAGACTTAAAGGAATTAGTGGAATGTCATTTTCTTATTTGCAAATGTCCACGTAAATATGGAAATAGATAAACAGGTAATGTGATGTTGAAGGTCATAATTAACTCCTGAAAAGCAAGTTGGCATGTAGGAAACTTCGGCTTTCACAAAGATTCGTAATCTACTTAGAGCACATGGTTAACTGAGACCTTTGACAGGTTATTTAAATTTTGTTTCTCTAGTTCTCACATTAGGGGTAGTGGTAGTAGCAGTTACTTCCTAGAATGGTGTACCATTTCCTAATACAAAGTAAATGCTAGATAGATAATAGTTCCTACTAATTGTAAACAAAATAGTTATAACTCAAACAGTTCAATGATTCTAGCATCAAAAAGGTTGTAGAAAGTGGAAAAGAAAACATTCTTACACCTTTACACATCCATTGCAGTGTCTTGTTCTCTACTTTTTTTTGGTCATAAGATCATTTTAAAGATGTGGTCATCAGTATGAAAAAAAATAGGATCAAGGATTATTTTATTACTTTTTCTATTGAAATAAGGTCTTCTACAGAAGTGACAGGTGTCTAGAAGATTACAATTTTCTGTCTTTCTCTTGATCAGTAAGTAGGAATTGTCACTTTATTTCTTTGTTTGTAGTTAGATTGGGAATATCTCCAGGGACCATAGTGGAGAAGACAGCAGAGAACTTTGCCAACGAGGCCCCCAGTACTATGTGTAGAACAACTCTCACTCTCAGCAATGAATAATGCATCTGTTTTCTTTATAATTCCCTCCTCCTCAGCAATGTGGCTTTTGAACTCAGATCTGCTAGGTTACAAGAATTTGATTAATCAGAGCTAAGATGAAAACAATGTGGTAAATGGTAGACAGGAGCACTTGGTATTCTTCTTATCTTAGGTCTATATTTGGAATTATTTGCCCAGAGGAGAATAATATTTATGGTAGGAAGAACCTAAATGATAAATAATAAGTTTCAGTTCTTTAACCACCAAAATTTCTTTTTTCTTTCTTTTCTGTATTTTTTAGGGAAATGTCTACAGGGTGTTCAGGGTCTCACTGCTAGATCAGACTCAGGTGATCTGCCTGTTTACAGCCTCCCAAGAGATGGGATTACAGGCATATACCACTAACTCCAGTCTCAATTGTCATCTCAGCATCTCAGGGGTGGGGCAGGCATGGCAAACCTGGGGATTGAATCCCTGGCCCCTGCGTTTTCTTGCATGTGCTTTAATCTGCTAAGTTATTTGGCCAGCCCCACCACCAAACTTTCAACAATGCTAATTTGCCAGGTACATGGATTTCAGACACCTAGAGATTTTGTGATTTCTTTCAACTTGGTAGTACTAATTATTGACTGAAATGCCTATCATTAAGTTTTAAATGAATAATAAAGTTATAATTAATAAAATTTTAAATGAATAAAGAAACAGAAGATGGGCCGCATTTAGTTCTATATCTTCATTAATCTAGAATATACTGGAATATAATACACACTCAATATAATTTTCTTAAGACTGTCTCCTGTTAACCCTCCAAATGGTTACATTTCCTTTTGGAGGAGGTCATAACTCCCTGTCATTTCTCTTCAGTGGCATATGTGGGAATAATCATAATCATTTGGTTAGCAGCTCAGTTTTATGCATCTTGTTAGAGTTCAAACTTTTCAATTGAAATAAAAGGAAAATCATTCCAAAGATGCCAGTATCAGTCTAAGGATGAGGATAAGAGTGGATAAACTAAGTCTCATGTAGACTGAGTCCAGGATACTCATGTAGTCTAAAATAGCCAGTGCTTGCCTGTTTTCCTGCAGGTACCTATATAAAGTGACTTACTTTCAATTAACTTTCTTTCTTTCTTTCTTTTCTTTTTTTTTGATACAGGGTCTCACTATGCAGTTTAGACTCATAGTGGTCCTCCTGTCTCAGCCTTCCCAGTGCTAGGATTAAAAGTGTGTGCCATTGTGCCCAGTTTTGGGGTTGGCACAGTAGGCTTAGGGTTCTAGGACTGGCATGGCATGCAGCACCAGGATTTGAACCTGGGGCCTTGAGCTTGCTAGGCAGGCATTTAGAGCACTGTGCTAACTCCCCAGCCCAACCTTCAACTAACTTTTGAAAATCCTGGACCCACTGTTTGTCTTTGACTTAGACTGTTGATAATAAATAACTGGAATGTGGAAAACTATGACCAGTTTAACATCTGATACAGTTATATGGATAAATGATGATATGGAGAAAGTACTAGAGACAAAATTCCATGTCTCATTGCAAATTCCATGAGAACAACATGTGTGTGTGTGTGTGTGTGTGTGTGTTATGGTTCATGGATGTCTCTAGCAGGAGAACAGATATCTATTAAGGTGCATGTCCAATAAAACTTTTTGGAATAAATGAAGGACAGAAGGCAGAACTGAGGTGTCACTCTCCATAAGTTCTTTGAACTTAAAATAGTGCTTTGTTGGATGCCTGAGAGAGTCAACTAACAAGATTTTATTTGTGTTATGGATTCACATATTCTACTTCTTTTTCTTTCTTTCTTTCTTTCTTTCTTCCTTTCTTCTTTCTTTTATCTTTTTCTTTTCTTTCTTTCTTTCTTTCTTTCTTTTTTTTTGTCTTTTTTGAGACAGAGTCTCACTAGGCAGTTCAGGCTGACCTTGAACTCACTTTTGTAGTCAAGGCTGGTCTCAACCTTGCACTGATCCTCCTGCCTCAGCCTCCCAAGTGCAACATATTCTACTTCTTAAAATTGATTTTTACCTTTAAATGTAATTTAATCAATCCTCTGCTATTTTACTGTGAGTGTATTCCGCAGAACTACTTCTCTGACCTGGGATATCCAAAAGATCTGAGTTGTGCAAAACAATGGATGAGTGCTAAAAACTACTGGGTTTGGAATGAGAAGAAAAAGCAAAGATAGAACAAAAACAACTTTGCCAAGTGCTAGCTGTTATAGCAAATACTTCATGGTTTTGTATCCTCAAAATCAAAGAATTATTAATAAATAACCAGTGGTTTTCTTTTCACCCAGAAAATAGTTTTTGAGGGCTGTTAATATTTTGATTATTTTGCTACCTCATTAGTCCTAGTTTATATAATTAACACTATCACATCAGGGATGTTTTCATAGTTTAGTTTTGGATTTTGGTGAATCTCTGTATCTTCCATCAAGCTTCAAAGTACTGTGGTTCTCTTGAATACAGTGTTTGGGTTGGGTTTCTGGCCAACATAAATCTAAGACTCCTGTTCTCTCAACCTAAAAATCCTTGACAGGTATACTGGCATTTATTACAACATAAGCCCTGTGGCAGAAGGAACTTTTAAATGCAGTGTGTAAAATAATGCTATACTCATTGTGCAGTACATACTCGTTGAATAAATGGTAAAATTAATAAACAAGCATTTCATAGTAGAAATTGGATTCTAACCCAGGCATATCAGAAAAAGTAGATGAGTTGTGGGAACGCTAAAAGAGAAAGTCTGGATATTTGTAGTTGTCAATTATTTGACCCTGAGTCCAGTGTTCTGCCAAATGTACCAAATAAATGACTTTAAAACATGTGCTTCTTTGCTGAAAGTTTACGTCAGGCACTTCTAGAATATCATCCTAGCATTCTGAGTTCACAGACCTTTATAGTTCATGAACCCCAAACAGACTTGGTCCTAGCCTAGGGGCCTGGTCCTTCATTTCCCTGAGGTCCCAGAAGATGTATGCACCACAGCTTAATGGAACCCAGATTTTCCTACACTTATCCAAAGCTCTTTATCCCCCTGCAAGATATTGCCTTATCTGGGAAACATTAAACAAATTTTATTTTCTGGATGACTGTTCTTGTTCACTGTTACAGAAAGCTAGACAACCATAAATTCAAAAAGTGAAATAGCTAGGGATCAGTATAAAACAGGAAATTGGGGCTGGGGGCATAGCTCAGCAGCCAAGGGCCTGCATGGCAAGCTCAAGGACTCAGGTTCTATCCTGGGTACCACATGGTGTGCTGGTCCTGCGCCACGGGAGCCACTGAAACCAGGTGCGGTGGCACATGCCTAGAACCCCAGCCCTGGGGAGGTTGAGACAGGAAGATCACTAAGAGTCTGAGCTACACAGAGATACACTGTGACAAATACATAGATAATTAATTAGTTAATATATTTTTTCTAAAAAAAGGAAGTAAAAATCTATACATTGAAAATTATAGTACTCTGGGGCCAGGAAGATAGCTCAGTGACTTAAGCACCTGCTTGGCAAGCACAAGTTCCTGAGTTCAGTTTCTGGTATCTTTTCACTGGAAGAAAGATAGCCTTTTTAATAATTGGTGCCGGAAAAACTGGCTTTTCACATGCTGAAGACTAAAACTAGATCTATGTCTACCATCATGCACTAAAGTAAAAAAGTATTAGAGATCTAAATATTAAAACAGAGATAATGAATATACTGGAAGACAAAGAAGGTAGAAATTTTGAAGACTTAGGGGTACACAGAGAGTTCACGAACAAAAGCCATAGTGTACAAGAAGTATTTCAAAGAATAAACCACTGGGATCACTTCAAAAAGTTTTTGCACATCAAAGAAATCACTAACAGAGTGAAAGGAATAACCATAGAATGGAAAAAAGAATTAGCGAACCGTCTCTCAGACAAAGATCTAGAATATATAAGGGGGCCAATGAGATAGCTCAGCAGCATAAGCACTGCCTGCCAAGCAAAAGGTCCTGAGTTTGATCCCCAGCACACACACACACACACACACACACACACACACACACACACACACAAAGAACTTAAAAGAAAATCAGCCTCCACCGTTCAAATATCCAATCCAAAAGTGGGTAGGTGAGGTGAATACACACTTCTCAGTGGAAGAAATACAAATGGCAAATAAATATATGAAAAATGTGTGAATATACTACTAATTTTTATGATTTCATTAAAAAGAACATTTGTGCTTATGTTGTTTGATTCATCTTATATGTTTATACCTTGTACTCTAAGCAATTATGTTGAAGATAACAATCTAGAATATATTAACCGCTGTTGAGCTATTACCTTGTTTTGAAACTCTGTATCATCGTTTTTATTTATTTTTTTCTCTTTAAAACAAAAGATAACCAAACTATCATTTTTTATCAGTGTTAGAGTAGTAATAACCTTGTCAATACTTATGATCAGTACAAGTAATATTTTATTTCTTTTATAGAGTGGGCAAAATAGCTCAGCAGACTAAGTGCCTGCTTAGGCAAGCACAGGGACTGAGGTTTGATCCCCAGTATCACATGCCACACTGGCCCATCTGGGGCATGCTGAGCTGTCGATGGAATCTGGATTGGGGGGGGTGCATGCCTGTAATCCCAGCTGCTGGGGAGGTTGAAAACAGAAGGATCACTACGAGTCTAAATTGTGTAGTGAGACCCTGTAGCACTTCCCCCCCAAAAAATCCTTTTAATAACTCTGTAAATAGAGAAAAGCAAAATTGACATCTCCTGTCATCTAAAGAATGAAAACAAAGGACCCATGTATTTCATTGCTATACTTAAGGCATTATCTCCTTCTGGGAGAAAGATGAATTGTCAGTTTCAGAACCTGGTTCCCACGTCAATTTTTTTCTCTGTATATTTGTGTACCTAAATAATATTTTTGAAATTATTTTCAGATTACTAAGTTACTGGAACATTTCCCAGCCCACTGGTAAACAGAATCGTTAATTTGAGTATTGTATTACTTTCATTAACTAGTGTTTTAGCCTTGCAGATATTTTTTTTTTCTAACTTCATGAAAACAGCTTTATGTAGTTTATGAGCTACTTCCTCTTTGCTCTTTCTCTCTTATATGTTCTGTAGTTTCCCTGCTACAATTTCCTACTCCACTGCAAGTGAAATAAACCAGACTTCCTATTGGACACTGATGTATATAACCTTCATTTAAAAAAAAAAAGTCCTGTGTGTCCTGTGGGCTAATATTCACATTCATTCTTTCCCTTGTACATTCACTGGCTATTTTCCCAGAACAGACCAGAATCTACTTGAGTAAATAAAACTTTGCACAAAGCAAAGCTTCGGAAAGTTTGCCTTTTGCAGGCACATTCTACCATGCTCTTTCTAGTGAAGAATTTACACGAACCTCGCACATTATGAAAGATGGGGGGCGGGAGGTGGTGGGGGTGGTGTGTGTGTGCGCACACACGCGTGTGCATTTTGTTTTCTCCTCCTCCTATCCAGAGCCTACAGCGGTGGTGCAGCACCCGTGGTGCCCGGGCTGTCATGCCACACAGAGCCCTCTCTGTCAGTGCTATGCCAAGTCGCAGCAGCATCGCCCCAGCGGGACAACAGCACGCACAGGGCCTGCCTGGAGGCTAGGAAAGGAGGCGGGATACCAGCTGTTTGCATCACTGACGGTGCTGATATTGTGCTTTTCTTTTAAGACAAAAGATGCTAATGTATGAGTTGTGTTTTTCTAAGCGAAAGACTCAGTATTCAGGATAGTTTGTGTTAAATGAGTGAGTCTGGGTTGTTGTTTGCACTGGTCTTTACATAGTTCACCCTCTCTGCTCTAGAGGTTCCCCACCATCCCGAGTACTCAGGCCTATTGGACTCAAAAGTATACAGCATAACAGATACAAGTTGTCTGATGTTTTAAATACAAAATTAATCTGTTGTACCAAAAGAGGGCTTAATAGGCCTTAATAGCAAAACAAATGGCTAACATAAGAAGTACAGATTCTTATAGCTTTCCCTAAAACCATAGAAAATTCTATTCTCTGAAATTTGAAAGCCTTAGTTTTGTTGCTGGTGGTGGGGGTACTGATTTATTTTTTCTTAGGATCACAATAAAACAGGGACAGGTAAAAATCAGAACTTTCTCTTAATTTTAAGAGTATAATTTTCTTTTAAAATGATCATTTATACCTTATCATTTCTTTTTTCTTCTTCTTTTGTGTATTTAGTATAGGGTCTCAATACTAGTACAGTCATAGATTGGATTTACAATGATCCTCTATTTTCAGCCTCCCAAGCACTGGGATTACAGGCACATGCCACCATGCCCAGTCTCAATTGCTATCTCAGCATGCCCTGGGGGCACGGCTGGCATAGCATGGCAGGGATCAAACCCAGGTCCCTGAATCTGCCTAAGTAGGCTTTTTAATCCACTGAGGTATCTGGCTACCTTAAGAGCATAGATTTTTAGTATTTGTTTACAAAGTATCAGAATTCCTTAAGATGAAACAACATCTCAGTTTGGATATATTCCAAGGTAAATGGTGGCATGGGGCAATTATAGTGAAGAAACATGAAAGTGGGTGATTTTCTCAACTCTGTAAGTAAACACAAATATTTAAATGGTCCATGTGCATAATTCATACTACAAAAATATGAATAAGATACTACTTTCTCTTGAATTTTAAATTGATATCAACATTTAAATATTCCAAAGAAGTGCAATATTTAAAAATAAACTTGGCTGTGACAGTTGAAAACTAAAATTGTCTTTGAAGATGAGGATATTAAAGTGGTGCGTTGAAGAGAGTTTCCACTTAACAAGCTCACTGTGTCCTTATATCTAGTGTGTGGAAGTCCCACAGGCAGATTTGGGACTCACACCTGGCAGGACGTGAGGACAAATTTACAAAGTGCTGCTGCATTTTCATAAACATTTCACAGATTCCTTCTTAATATAAAAGGTAAAAGATTTTTCTTCAGGT
This sequence comes from Myocastor coypus, assembly GCA_004027025.1. Taxonomy (NCBI): domain Eukaryota; kingdom Metazoa; phylum Chordata; class Mammalia; order Rodentia; family Myocastoridae; genus Myocastor; species Myocastor coypus. Next base: position 32,819 of record PVJA010009332.1, read on the forward strand.
GTAGGAAGAATTTCCTATGAAGATCAAGTCTTAAGCATTAAAATTTACATAATGTTATAAATATTAACACATGTCCATAATTAATTATAATTGTTTTTAAAATTATTTTTAATAACACAGGCTTAAATTGTGCTTTTGTTGTTCTTACTTATTTCTCTCTGCCTCCTGTCTGTGTTCTACTAAGCTGCTATTTGATAGATTTTTAAGAATTAAATGCTAGGATTCAATAATGATGACTCAGAGGAGTAGAAAATTTTATATTTGTTGTTGCATTGGCCTTCATAAAAATGATAAAACTACCTTGATTTTATTCTGGTAAAATGAATTTTCATGTTCCTAATTTCAATGAAATATGTGGCCCTAATTTTTGGAGAATAACCACTTATTACTTATGGGTTGTCTGTAATTCTTCTTTTAAAAAGTTTATTCACAATGTGCATAACTTATTTCTAGGTTTTCCTTGCACAAAATCACTGGCCACACAATATTTTTGCATATAAGTATCCAAACTTCCTTCAAAAGACCATAATTAAAGTGTTCAGTGGTCACCAATTTCATTCTCATGGAGGACATTTCTCTTTTGGCTAAGATAGCTTCCCATTATAGGACCTATTCACTTTCTGGTTTCACATGGCTTAGACCTTTTGGGAATTTAGACTGTTTGTGATAATTTTGGAAAGAAGAGTGTTAGAGGAAGAACAATTTATAATACAATGAAATATTTAAGTCTTTGTTCTACCAACAAATAATAAACTAAATAGCTATTCTTAACCTCAAATTATTCAAATTGCCTCAAAATGAAAGGGTTGCCAGACATAGGGATATATAACTGTAATCTCAACACTTAGGAAGCTGAGGCAGGAGAACAGCCATGAGTTCTACGACAAACTGGTGAGCTTAAGGCCATTCAGTAGTACATGGTGAATTGCTCTCTCCAAAACAAAAAGCAAAAAAGAAGGTTTATTTTTCTTTCAGGTTACATATCCTTTCAGAATTATCAGAAGTCTCTCAAGTGAGTTAGAGCAACTGTTTTCTGAACTACTATATTATCACCTGAAAAATAAAATGGACAACAAGGTACCATTTTTGCTCCACAAAATGGTGCACATAATTTCCATTCACATTCCTCGGAAGTTGGCGTAGTTCTAAACATGGCAGAATTAGTCCCTGAATGACAGTCCTATAAGATGTCCAGAAGGTGGAAAGTAGGAAATGTGTGCCTCTCATGCCTATCTCATTCAGGTTCTAAAAGAACACCTTACAGAAACTGTATCCTGTATCTTTTGAGTAGCTCGTCTTTATAGAAATGTATCACTTTAACACTTAATTTTTTAATTGTAACTAATCAAACAATGGACCATACATAAAACTAGAGTGCGCAAAATAGAGGAAAATTCTTATGGCTTGGATCTTAAATATCACTTTTATAGGAATGTAAAGATTTGTTACTAGAATTAAACATTGAGATCACATACACACACACACATTTGCATGCACACAAACACACCCAATGATAGATTAAGGTATTTTATTATCCCAAATTCATCTTTGTTTTGACTTCAGACTTTTGTTTTGTTTTGGTCCTGAAGATTGAACTCAGGATCTTGTACTTGCCAGGCAGGTGATTATACCACTGAGCTTTATATATCCCTGGGTCCTTAACATCAGACTCTTAAACAGCAATTATGGTAATGATAAAATCTTCAGAAATCCAGTTAGTTAATCCTTGCTATCTACCATTTTCCAATCTCAGCATTCAGCTTTAAAGAGAGAGATTTTAAGCAAGTGCATCTGCTTTTCACTTCAGCTCATTTTTCAGCAAATGATTTTCTTTTATGACACATACAGTGAAGTAGATGCATTCAATTCTCATTACTTTAGAGGTTAAGCCAGCCTCACACTGTGGATGTGTAAAGTGGTTTGTGAAAACCATCTCTCAGTCTGGGAGCTCAGAGGTTTAGTACTCCAGGGAGTCAACACAAGTAGTAACTTGGAATGGTACAGTGCAAAGGTAAAGCAGGACAAAGTTATTGCTTTCATTTTTCTGCTGTTCTTTCAGCTATTGTTTAATCAGATGTCTCATATAAAGTGTGCCTCTTTTCTGGTTTGTAAAAATCTTATTTCCTTTGCTATTTTCTTTAAAATTATTGTTCATTTTGATTATCCTCCCAAAAAACCTGGCATGTAATGATATGTTACATACATAGTAAGTTTCTTTTATGCTTTTTAAACTATTGTGACCTGTTGTCACTTTTCAAAGGCCAAGTATAAAATAAACCAAGTCAAGAAAAAGTAACATTTGTTGAAATTTCTGAGGCATAGTTTTACTATTTTCCCCTGTCAGGGTTATAGAAGATGACAAAAGCCTTCATTTTTTTTTTCTTGAAAGCAGTCACAGATGATCAGTGCCATATGAGCCAGCAGAAAACTTTCTAACAGCATGTTAAACAATAATTTAAAAGTCCAACAGAATTCTCTAAGACCTAAGTGAAGACAAAAGTTAACAAACATTAAATAACAAATGTAATATACAGAATCAAGCTTTGCATACATATGTGCATATATGTGTGGTAAATATGATGAGTGAATGAATATACTTGACAAAAATATAAAAAGGCAAAATATGAGGAGGTGGCCATGCTCTTGATAGTAAAATAATATCCATGCATTATCCTGACACAGTTGTGGCACACAATGAGGAGGAGGAAAAAATTTGTTAGGTTTTCAGTTTCAGGAAGGTTGGTCCTGTTGCTCTCTAGCCTGCAAGCTGGGTCTGTAGGGGAACAAAGCCCCCTACCTTATGTCAGATAGAAGACTGAGAGAGATAAAGAGAGACAGAGGAGCAAAATCATCATGTCCACTCCTGCCAATAACCCAACTTCCTTCCACTAAGCCCCACATCCTAAAGGATCCACTGAAGCCCCAAATGCTATAGGCTAGCAGCCGAGACATGGCAAACGAGCCATGTGGAAATGATGACATAACAATTTTCTTCTGGCATGTTTTTGAAAACTCTAGTTTGATGTATGGTCAGTAGTTTGACTAGTTACAGGTAATAAATCATATGTTAAAATATTCAATAACAGCCGGGCGTGGTGGTGCACACCTGTAATCCCAGCACTCGGGAGGCTGAGGTAGGAGGATTGGTGTGAGTTCGAGACCAGCCTGGGCTACAAAAAGTGAGCTCAAGGCCAGCCTGAACTGCATAGCAAGACCCTGTCTCAAAAAGACAAAAAAAAAAAAAAAAAAAAATAATAATAATAAAAAATAAAATAAAATATTCAGTATTTTAAATTTAGGGAAAAATACCTTTTTAGTCAGCATACAATTTTTTAAAGTTAAATCCATGTTTCAAATCTCAAGTTTAACAAACTATCAAAATTTTACTTTTGGTATAAAACCTCAATTAGAAAATACTTATGGTACTAATATTACTATTAGGTGCTACACTTCTCAAAGTCAATTTTATGAATCAGTAAGAGTTAAACACCAACTTCAAGTGTTCAAAAAATATGTTTGTTTGTATTTTGATAGATAAGCTACAATTTAAATCTGTGGTGATGCCTGTGGGTCGGCAGGTCTACTGAAACCTCACACCGAAAACAAACACACTGGGCCGTGGTCCCTGGATGGCCCCCGATTCCCCACCCCCGAAGCCTGAGCCCGCGGATGCTGTCTAGGTAGGAAAGGGCCTGGAAGGATCGGTAGAGCCTGGCCCCTCCCCTCGCCCCACATTCCTTAGGCGATGGCCCTTTCCCCAGTAAAGTCAAATGGATGGAGAAAGATGTGCATGTTACTCAGTGTCGTCTTCCCCTTATTAGAGGATGGAAAGAGAAAAATAGTTCTTAAAAACCCACAGGTTTAAATGCCATTTCTCTGTCTTACCTTAAAAATAAAAAATCAAAGCCGGGCGTAGTGGCACACGCCTGTAATCCCAGCACCTGAGAGGCTGAGGCAGGAGGATCGCTGTGAGTTCGAGATCAGCCTGGGCTACAAAAGTGAGCTCAAGGCCAGACTAAAATGCATAGCAAGACCCTGTCTCAAAAAAAAAAATCATCCATTTTGGTGGTATTTCATTAAATTGGACTGAGTAGACATTAAAGTAATCATTTATGAGAGCATTAATTAAAATAAGGATAAAAATTCTATTTATATGAATTCTATCATTATCCAACTCACAAATAATCAAAATAATGAAAAGATAAATAAATATGTCTTTATTACTAACCACAACAGCAGTAACAAAATGTTAACTGGTGCACTAAATTTATTTTCTAGAATTTACATTGTAGGAGTTATAGTTTAATCTACATTTAATTTCATCATTTTCTTTTTAAAATATATGAAATCTATGTGCAAAGGGTATACATTCTTTTTTACATGCATTTTCCATTAAAGCAAAATAACTTATATAGTGGTCATCCATAAAAAATAAAAATAATCTTCCTGTAAAAGAAATGACATTTCCTAAATTTGTAAAACACTTCCCAGAATTGCAGAAATTTAGAAGTGAAAGAAAACCTTACTGTGATCCCTTCAAAAAAAGAAATCAAATGTAGGCTACAAAAATTACACTAAGTGATTAAATGTATATAGAAAAGTTTTAGGTAGTACATTATCAAAAGCAAATTGAATTTTTGATTTATTTGCTGGTTCTCCAGTATCTAATTTTTAAAATTTATTCTAAGAAGAGTGGTAGAGAATCCAAATTAGGATTCATCTTGTTTCCTGAATTATAGACATTGTCGATGCAAACAGATATGCCTATTTTTATCTGGACATACTAATTAGAGAAACAGGAAAACAAATACGTAAGCAGATAAATACAATATTTGTAAGAAATAGACATGCCACAATGGTAACCAATAGTTGACTACATATTAAAAAGTTATAATTAATTTTGAACCTAAAGAAGATAAGTTTTGGTGTGCAACCAAAAGGGTAACTACAGATAACAAAGTGCTACATATTTTTAAAAGCTACGAGAAAAATTTTGAGTATTTTATCATAAACAAATTATAAATGATTATAAAGATCATACTTTTAAAGGTTATATAATATGTATCAGTACTGAAACAACACATAGATCATATGATTTAATTATGTACAATAATGATGTTTGTATGTGTTAGTTAAGATATACTTTTCTTGTATTTTAGGGAAGGGTCTACAGGGCATACAGGGTCTCACTACTAGACTGGACTCATAGTGATCTGTCTGTTTACAGCCTCCTAAGAGCTGGGATTACAGGTGTGCATCTCCACGATCAGCCTCAATTGCAGTCTCAGTTTGCCCCAGGGGCAGGACCAGCACAGCAGGCCTGGGGATCAAACCCCTGACTCATGCACCTGCTTGTAGGCACTTTAATCTGCTGAGCTATTTGGCCAGCCCTAAAATATACATTTTTAAGAACTGAAGGGGCCCAGCAGGATAGCTCAGTGGTCTAAAGCGCCTGCTTAGGAAAGCTTGGGCAGCTGCAGGGACCACGGTTTGATCCCTGGCACCACATGCTGTGCCAGCCCTGCGCTGAGGGCAGGTAATTCATTTGGGAAGCCAAATAAATTCTATCATTGATCACCAGGATTATCCATACAGCTAAGGGGATGATAGGGCAGGATGACATCTCAGTGTTCTCACAGTGATTTTGAGGGGGGGCAGGTGACTTTTCATGATCGTATCCTGGCTGCTTCCAGTTCACAATATGTGTGCACGTTCTGAGGGCAGAAAGCAGTAACAAAAACAGAACACTACATGTGCATAAGTAGCAAGAAGTTAGGTAGCTGGAAATTAGGATTGTATTCTAGATTTAGCAGAATGATCTGGTGGGATTTTAATCAAGGGGAGAGGTGGCCTGGCTGCTGGGTGAAGAGCAGGTGACAGCAGTATGAGGTGGGTAGAGAAAGTGCAGTTAGAAGGCCACGGTCACAGCTCAGGCAGAAGTTCAGTGCTGCAGTGAGAACAAGGGTCAAGTCCAGCAACACAAAGATAGTGGACACAGGCAAAGAAGCTGGCTGCTAATGGTGGTGTGGACTACGGCTGAGCAGGCAGGGGTGTGATACCACTGATCATGTGCTGGGAGCCTGGCTAATTCATCTGCCTGCCTTTACCTCACATTGGCCTCGCTCTTAATTTTTTCTTTTGTAGCACTATAACAATTGAAGTTACTTAGGTGCTTTGCGAATGATTTCAGTGCTCAGCTCTTCTATGGTATCTTTACCCCAGGAGCGAGGCCTGTAGGCCTGTTTCTTTTTTGAATGTATGCTCAGTGTCTAGGGTAGTGCAGGCATGAGGCCAGCTCTCAGTGAGGTTTTTATTAAAATGATGAACAAGTGAATGAATATACATTTTACTTAAACTGTAGACAGAAAACATGTATCATTGTGCCTCACACAGATGTCTTTGTGTCACCCTAAAAATTCTAAGAAAGCAAAAGCATGGTATTAAGTTGGAAGTCATTTTTCTACTCTAGGCAATATTTAGATTAGCCACAATAAATTTTCTAAGTCTTTCTAGAAATTGTACATATTACTCGAATTACAGCTTTTTACCTAAACCAAGCATATGCTTTAGAAGCTCCTGACTTCATTTACCAGGACATTTCCTTTATTTGAAGGGAGCAGCAATAATATGTTCCCATTTATGCTGTCAGGAGGAACTGATTTTAAAGGTAGAATTTAAAGAGTCTATTTTTCTTTCTTTCCTTAGAACTTATTTCTAATGCCTGGCAAGACACCAGCTTTAAAACAAATTAAACCTTGATAATAGCATTTGCAAGGAGCATGACTAAACTGTTTAAGAGAATAAAATCTAATGACAGCATTAATAATTAATAAGCACTGATAAATGGGAAACTGTATAAATCATTCTCTTTTAACTATGGAGTTGGTTCTTTTCAGGTCATTTATTTGATAGCAATGTGTTAACCTACTTTTGGCTTCTATGTAACCACCATACAATCTTATGATTGTAATTTTGTAAAATATTTCTTATAATTCAGAATTCCATTAATTTACTGATCTCTTTTACAAGTCAAAATTATCAAAATTTAGCATGGTTTTACAACACAACCATGATTATTTGGCAGGACAACACAAAATGATTATGTGATTACTGCATTCATTAGGCCATGTTATTATAGAGGCACTATTAACAAATATTTTTAAATTTCCTATAATAAAATGATTGAGAAATCATATGTTATTGATGCACAAGCTTCAAACAGGAATTCATATGAAAACATTTTGATGGAAAACATAAATTTTGGCAAACTATTTTAAGTTTTCAAAATCAAACTGTTTACACTGAATTAAATTACAAACTGAGGGCCAGGGGGATAGCTCAGTAGAATAAGTGCTTGCCTGGCAAGCACAAGTTCCTAAGTTCAATCCCTGGTATCACAAAAAAAATTAAAAAATAAAAAATAAAATTAGCAAACTACTGTTTAATTTTAACATTTGTTGTTAGTCAACATTCTACTTTACTATGTGTTCATTCAGCATATGTATATATATGACATATAGAGCTAACAATAAAGATATTAATAAATTATATATGGCATCAAAAACGCCCAGCCAATTCCTTTTTTTCTATATTAGATAACCAAAAAAGACTTTCTCAATTTTTTGTGACTTAATCATAAATAAGATTCATGCTGATTTGGCCCATATAACCGGTTCGCTTATATAGGCTTATGGATAACAGCATGAGCTTTATTGCAGATAGAATTACATATACTTGAGAACACACTTTTTTTTTTTTTTACCTTACTACATGTTAGTTTCAATGGTAGATATCAAAGATTAGGGACTAGGGTTTTGTGGAAGAATAAAACCCTATCTATTATAATCTAATTAAGATAGCAAAATTGTTAGTTTCTTCTGATTAAAAAATTGTAAGCTTGTCTCAGCTATCAGGTGGTAAATGCTGCTCAGTTCAAGAATAGCAATGCTTGGAAATGTATTAAATCCTTTATATGCAAATAAATTATCCTTATTAGGCAACTTGTTATTTTCATTGTTAGTATTTATTATGTCACAGTAATGTACACTATAGTCAATTTGCAAAGTAATGAGCAGTTTTATAATAATGAAAAGAATATAGGGACAGTTAAAAAGGACAAAAATGGAGTTTTGCATTGTACCTTATAATCTAGAAATAAGCAATAAACTCCTAGTCCTAAAATTGTGTTTATCAACCACTTCTTTTTTAAAAGTTTCCTTCTTTTCTCCTATCAAAAATAAATTTTCTAAAGTATGCTTCTTGTCACACAATATTTTATTTTAAAATATTTATAATATTAGCAAGGGGACCATGGTCCCATAGTAAAATATTAAAACTAAGTAAATACATAAAAGAATAAAAATACTAAGTCATTAAATTTCAGGTATAAGTATGTACTTTAGGGCCAGAGAGATGGCTCAGCTGTCTAAAGCACCTGTCGAGGAAAGTTTAGGTAACCGCAGGGACTGCGACTTGATCCCTGACATCACATGCTGCGCCAGCCCCACCCCCAAGGCAGGCTGAGCTGGTCATAACAGAAATAAATAAACAATGTTTAAATAAAATCAAATTAAATTTTAAAAAAGCCAGGTTGGCACATGCCTGTAATTCTAGCACTTGGGAGGCTGAGGCAGGAGGATGAGTGTGAGTTCAAGACTAGCCTGGGCTACAAAAGTGAGCTCAGGCCAGACTGAATTGTAATATGAGACCTTGTCTCAAAAAGTAAAAAAAAAAAAAAAAAAGTACTTTATAGGGGAGCTAAAATCAAGAGAGCTGTTTGAATATAATATGCTGTCACATTTCTTTTTCTTGAGGATCAATACTTAGCACACATACATACACACATACACAATGAACAATGTAGTCCCATTGATAAACTACATTTATCATAACAAAATGCAATAGACCAAGCAATGGAACAAAAAGAAATTTATTTCCTTAAAGTTCTGGAGGCTGGGAAGCTCAAGGTGAGAGTGTTGACTTTTCCTAGCTTGCAGGTTGCTTTCTTTCTTCTGCGTGTGGAAAAAAGGACAAGATCTTTGCTGTCTTTTCTTAAAAATGCAATAATCCAGAGGGCTGGCCAGATAGCTCAGTGGATTAAAGCGTTTGCTTAGGCAGGTGCAGAGACCAGAGTTTGACCCCCGGCCTGCTGTCCTGGCTCCACCTCTGGGACAGGCTGAGATGGAGATTGAAACTGGGCTCACCTGTAATCCCAGCACTTGGGAGGCTAAAAACAGGAGGATTACTGTGAGTCTGATCTGTGTAGTGAGACCTGGTAGACCCTGTACTAAGTACAAAAACAAACACAAAAAAGCAGTAATCCTATCATAATGTCCCTCCAGTGCCCTACATATCACCCTAGTTACTTCTCAAAGTAGGAGAGCTCTTCACCTGTAGAGTGGTGCAAACACATGTCCATACCATGGTATGTTCCAAGAAATCTATCAAGCAAAAGACACACATATGTGTCATTTAAGTTTTCAGTCCATAGTCAACTGGCTCCAAGGCTGGGCAGCATGGCAGACAGGCACAGACAGGAGAAACAGTTTATGGACAGGCAGAAGGAAGCAAGGAGCCACACTGACTTCCATCTTTCCCTTCTATCACATTCAGACTACCAGCGTTTTGGGTGGTGCCACCTACACCCAGGGTGGAACTTCCATTATCCACATGCAGAACTATACTAAGCAAATTTAGTTAATGCTGGTATCACCACACAGCCTAACCCAGCATCACACACTTATAATCCTGCACTGTTGAAAGCCCCTCTAAAGAGCCTATGAGGCTTTGAGGGAACATCTAGATACAAACCATAACAGATGGGAAATGAGAGAGGAGGAAAAAGAGGAGTAGGCAGAGGAAAAGGAAGACGTGGGGAGGAGAGAGAGACCTCTGCTTTTTATAATGAATAAAGGAGTCCATACTAGTAAACAATTGGCATCTTTCACCAGCATCTGTGCAATAACAGGTGATACTAGATAGGTGAGGTGGATCAAACATGATAGATAGCGATGTAAAGACTTAGTGAATGGGAGAATCACATATTTACATCTGTAATATTATGTAAATGACACTAATTAATATCTTGAATGATCTATAAACTCTTTGAAACAGTATTTCTCTTGTAGGTTATTTACTTCACGTATTTTCATCAGTAATGTTTTGTTTTGTTTTTGTTTTTTAACAAGGTGTTATGGTTTCTTGTATTCCAGTCTTCAAACTGAGAGGCAATAAACATAATAGCATTTGCTCATGGAATTTCAAGACTAGAGTGCTTTTATTTATATAACAGGAAAGCAACGCTTCATAGCCACTTGAAGGTGGTAATTATTCTTTCCAGGATCCTTTCCTTGGTAAAGAAGCAGAAAAATAGGGCAGTGAGAAAGAAGAGCCCCAGGAAGAAGAAAGAACAAGGGGATAAACAAAAGAACAGTCAAATGCCAGGAGAGTGGCAGCCCCACAAATTAAATACTCTTCTTTGTCTGCAAGCCAAATAAAGCTGCTTGTCTGTCTGGATTCTTTAGTTCTTCAGAAAAAGAAGACTTGAATTGGTCTCTAGTTAAATGTCTTTAGAAAAATTATTATAAATCAGTTCATTAATTAATGATTTGGTTTAATTAATTCAGTGTTTTTATGTATAATATTGTTATAAATCAATAAGAAGTTATATGCTATTCATTAGGAATTAATTCATCATGATTTTTGTTGTCATTTCCATTCTATTTTTCATTTTTCCAAATTCAGAATAAATAAGATATGACTTTGCTATGTTGGAGACCACATGGAGTAACCTTGAGATTTCTTCTGTCGACATCATAACAGTTTGGTGTATAAAATTCTGGACTGTATAACTTAGATTGACTAAATTACTAAATGAAATTAGAACAAAGGGACTTTTTTGTAATTTCTATAATGCACAACAATTGAAAATCCTTAGTAATATCAAGACTGTTACAAATATGTCAGCTTTTCCACTGAAAAACATTGGAAACATTAAAGAATCTTGTAGATTGTTATAGTTATCCTTTTCAGAATTCATCTGTGATTTAAGCTAAGATATGTAAAATTAAACCAAAAAGAGCAGCTTTCCAGCTGTGATTTTATGTCGCATACAGCTGTGGCCCACCTACCCCAAGCATCAGGGGTTTGGGCATTCTTAGCTCAATGATACACTTGTTAGAAAATGTTAAAGCAATTAGCAGAAGCAATCTCTAAAGGGAAGACCCAGGAGAATAATGTCAGGAAAGTTGTTGAATAAAACATTGCTTATTTTTTTTCTGCGTAATATTAGCACAACTAAAAGAACATGCTAAATTGGGCCTTCAGTGAGCTATTTATAGTCCCTCAACTAAACTCTATTTCTATAGCCATTACCATTAGTTAGCATTTCCATGACAATATATACTTCAAACACACTGCTTTATTACAATTTTTAGAAGTGTCTCTTCTCTGTGGCTTCCTGAGGTAAAAGCTAATCTACATAAAATTTGCAGGAAAATTCACCAAATGATAAGAATCCTACAATTCATGTTGAAATTTCCTACAGTTAGCTGTACCATGTGCCAATGTAGATACCAGTTCTGGCAGAAAAATGAAAATAAAGAATTTATGCAAAACTCTAACCGGGTAAGGTAAAGACCCAGGTATAAAACTTCATCTCCCTGCTGGTCTTCTGCTTCCCCTTTTTGCCTAAACATGATAGGGGTTTAGAAGGCAACTGGCAATGAAATAGTGATGAGAACACACACAATTAAGTTTGCCACCAGAGAAGCCAGCGTTATTGACTTTGCACAAAGCACAGCAGCCGTGAATACAATTAGAGGTGAGATCCAGCCAGGAAAGGCCATGGAAACTGGAGCCTGAGCACTAACAGTTGACAGTGTTCTGTAGGGGACTGTCAGGTACCTGAAGCAGGTTGCTAAACGTCCCACTTTCTCCTTCTTTCTTTCTTATTTTCAGATGTCTTAATACAAATATGAAGTTGAAGCAATAGTCAACATATTATATGCTGATGGCTCTTAAAACTCAAGTTCATTCATTAGAGCAAAAAGCCTGACCATAATGAAGATAATAATATGTGATATAATAACCATTATTAATTTCCTATCATCTTGTTTTGAACTTCTGTATCATTTTTATTACCAAGGGGGAAAAAATATCTCAAAATTATGGTAAATCTGACCTTTAAAAATTTGAAAGCACTTGCGTTGAACATTCAAAGATAACTGGTCTGCCCACTTTGCTTAAATTTACTTCTCAGGGGCTTCCAAATGCTGAATGTTTCCTGATATAATTTCTTTCAAAAGTCTGCCTTGGTTTGCTCCTTTCTCTTATTTTATATCAATAGTAAACATTTGTCTGAAGAAATATGATAAATCTTTTTGTCTCTTACTCATATATGTTTATTATAATATGAGGAATGTTTAGGGACCAAGAATGACACAAAGTGTTATTTCCTTCCTGAAAAGAATTTTTTTTTAAAAAAAAAATCGTTTATTATCTGTCTATTTTCCTTCATAATGTTCTGTTTCAGGGGAAAGTAGAGTTAGGTTCAAAATGTGAAAGATCCCTCAAGGACTCATGTTCTAAGAGTTTAATTCCCAATTCAGTGGTAGGAGCTAGGGAACAGAAATCTCACAGGGGCTCCGTCAATGAGTTCATAGAAGAATGGGATATTGGGAAGTAGAACCCAGGTGAAGGAAGTAGGTCCCTGGGTTGTACCTCAGAAGGATGTATTTTGTCCCTGGCCCTTTCTTTCTCCCATTCTCATTTCTCTCTTTCTGCTTCTTCACTGCTGTGAGTAGCTCTCCTCCCCCATGCTATTCTGCCATGGTATTTCTGCCTTGAAGCCCCCCATTAACTGAGCCTTCTGAAATCATTATCCAAAGTAATCATTTCTTCTTAGAAGTGGTTTTTCTCAAGTAGTTGATCGCAGTGATGAAAACCTAACACACGTGAGGCTTGGCATATTGTAAGAGTCATTCTTGTATTCACTGAAGATTAAAACTATTCAAAGGGCTTATTCTCATAGTTTTCTCTCTAATCAGTTGCTGTTAAAAAGAAAATCTTAATAAAATCTGTAAAAGGCTCTGGAGGGAAAGGGAGAAGAATAAGCTAACATATAATGCATTTGATCAGTGGTATCTTAGCAGATCTGAGTCAATAAATTAGTATTGTACCAGATGAGAGAAATCTCACTTTCTGAAAAGGTCTTTTATATTTCTGTCTCAGTTACTCTTCTTTTGTTCCTGGGACAAACATGTGGCACCCAAAATGAAGGAAGTAAAGGTTTATTTAGCTCACAGTTAATGGAGGTTTTAGTCCATACCGAGCTGGCTCTAAGGCAGAGCAGCACATGGTGGAGCAGATCAGTTATTCATGACTGTGGCAAAGACCAAAGAGCAAAAGGAGTGGCAGCACCTCAGTTAGCTATTGAGCCTCTCTTCCTTCTTACATTGTAATGGAGAGTACGGGCACTCACATCCATAATCCCAGCGTTGGATCAAGAATCAATCACAAGTAGCCGGGCGTGGTGGTGCAAGCCCGTAATCCCAGCACTTGGGAGGCTGAGGCAGGAGGATCAATGCGAGTTCGAGACCAGCCTGGGCCACAAAAGTGAGTTCAAGGCCAGCCTGAACTGCATAATGAGACCCTGTCTCAAAAAGACAAAAAAAAAAAATCAATCAAAAACTCCACAAACCACTCCATGACTGCATGAGACTTTTGGGGGGTTGGTTATATACAAACCATAACAATTTCAAACCATAAATACTCAACTTCCATTTCTGCCTGATGTATGCTTAGCCTATCTTTGCACTTCATATCTAAAATCTAGAGAAAAATGTCTTCTCTGACTGAGAACCACAAAACTCACGTACAGTTTCATAGCCTGAGAAACTGGTCTCTTTATCCAGTGTCTAGGATCAGTCCTCTTCTACCCTAGAGCAGCTAGCACAGCTGCTGGTTGTGTGTGAATTTATGCCGCTTCCAAATGTGTAGAGCTCTTTGTGACCCAGGGGTGAACCTTTCCCTCTGAGTTGCTCCCTGTGTCTCCTTCCTTCCCATCTGTCTTGGTTTCTTTTCTCTTAGTGCTCGTACAAAATACCTGATGCCCAGAATGAAGGCAGGGAAAGTTTCTTTAGCTCACAGTTGTGGAGGCTTCAGTCCATAGTCTTCTGGCTCCAAAGCAGGGTGGCACATGGCAGAGGGCAGCAGTTCATGGTGACAGAAAATAGCAGGAGCATAAAAGGAGAAATAAAAGAGCAAGCCTCTTTCCTTCCCTTACAATGTATGCAGGCTGTCCCCCACCCCCAGGGTGGGTGTAGCCCTCAGACCCATAACCCCAGCACTGAACTATGAGTCAATAATAAATTCTAGAAACCCGCTCCATGACTGCATGAGGCTTTGGGGGAGCGTCCAGACACAAACCATAACACCATCAGTAATGATTTCTACTGTATCTTGATGTCCCCCAAAGCCTCATGTACTCATAAGTGGGGCTTTGGGAGATAAATGAAACATAGGAGTGACACAGCCAGTTTCTTGTAAGGACGTAGGATCTGGCTGAGACAGTTGGTACCTGGGGGATGTGACCTCAAAGGGCAGATCGCCCTCCCCAGCTCAGCTCTTCTCTCTGCTTCCAGGTTGCCAAGGCAGGAGCAGCAGCAGCCAAAGCCCAGGCCTTGAGGACTAAAATCACAATCTAAATCTCTCCTGTAAGTTGTGGATGTCAGGCATTGCATCTCAGGAATGAGCCCAGCGACCAAAACATTATCAGACCTAGCACAAAGAACCAGAAAGTGAAATTGCAGAGTCCTTATTTTGGTTTAATGATTAGCAGTCCTGGCCCCTGCTGCTATATGCCCTAAAGGCTAACTCCTACCAGATGGCTTCCCTAGGACCCTGAGGAGCGTGCATATTTTTTAAATGGTAAATACCTGCAGTAGAAGTTTTTGCTGGCTGACAATCATGTCACTACTTAATATCACTATTAAAAATTGTGTAGATTACCTAGGAATTATTTTTACAGGCAAATTTATTAGCAAGCCATCACACATCTTTCTGATTCTTTTGTCTGTTTATCCATACTCCCAGGTGACAAAATCCTTGAGATACTGAAGTATAGCATTTAATGTTTAATCCTCTGGAGATCAGCGTAGTTTATGTTACAGCAGGAGGTATGGATGAATTATTTCCCTCATTTGATAGGCTGAAGCATTGTTCTCCAAAGATGTCCAAACTCTAATCTCTGAAACTCATAAATATATCACATTGAATGGTTAAAGGAACTTTTCAGGTGTAAGATTACTAAACTTAAAATCAGAAGATTAACCTGGATTACTCAAAAGGCCCAATTTAATCTCAAGATCCCTTAAGGAAAAAAAAATTCCTTTGGCAGATATTGTGGGAAAAGAATGCAAAGTAGGAATGGCGCCAAAAAATGTCAGAGAATCTAATTTGTTGTAGAAGACCTTTGCTAATAGATAGCAAGGAAGGAGCGCTCTCAGTCCTACAACTTCAAGGAACTGAATTTAGACAACCACATGAATAAGTTTAAAAACGAATTCCTCCTCAGAGCCTCCAGTAAATGAGTACAGCCCTGCTACAACTTCTATGCTAGTTGCCTCAGACTTCAATCTACAGAGACTATATAAGAAAATGCCCCCTTTAGCTTGGGGCTATTTGTTGTTGTTGCATATTTGTGCTTAATTTTTATACATATTTTAAGGGATATATATATATATATATATATATATATATATATCCCCAATGTTGATCACATTTTAAAATTCTTTTTTTCCCACATTACTTTGGACACTATGCCTAGGAGGAAACATTATTGCACGGACCAAAGACTGTCCCAAATGCAAGATAATTTCATGTCCCTCCTCTATAGAAGTATCCTTAACTGCCCTCAAGAAAGGATGGACCAAGACTGAATCTAGCTAGCTGCTTCCTGCAGAAAGGGTCCATGTAGGTACGGGACATAGCAGTCAGGGACTTTCTCCAGAGAGCTAACCTAAGGGATGTTGGCAGCTAGCTAGTAAAAGGGTGTGAGGCAGAGTGAGGTGGCTAGCTATGTTGACTAAAGTTAAAAATATACTATGAAGTAAGACTTGGGCCCAGAAGGATTAGGTAACATAATATAGCATCTCCCTCTTAAAGAGAAGGACCACGACCTACAGAGCACCTGAATTTTGAGGAATTTAAAATGCAATGAACTTCAAGTAGGAAATGCAGCCTAACTTCTTAGAATTTTTGAGGTTAATATAATATAAAATGACTGGCTGTCTCTAAGATCCCAGTTGACTGTAACACTGTATGGAAGAACTGGGCCGGAGAGCCTGAATCCCAGTTGGTGATTTCAAATCCACAGAGCCACCTGTGCAGGTGACACTAAGTGATTAAGCAGCTCCTGTACCCTACTTGTTCATATGTACTTCTACATTGAGAGGCCATGTGACCATTCCATTCGGGATTCCTCCTGAATATCCAACAAAGGACCCCTTCTGGAGGTCCTTATTTCCAATAGAACTCTCCTAACCTGAAAACAAAATAACAACAAAAGTTAATTTCCAACAAAATGTTTTCTTCTTTTGAACACACTCTTCACAGGTACACTAGAATGCCCTAATCCTACCATACTTATACCACATTCATTTCTTTGCTTTCATTTTAGCAGTTGTAAAAACTTAAAGTTACCTGGATGATTCTGTTACATCCAGTGTGTTACTGCATGCATTGCTCAATCTGATCCTGGAGTTTTTTAGGTTCAATGGGTGGTATACTTAGATATTATTTGAACATGCTCCTTACAGTTTCTTATGTTGGGATTAGTTCCTCAGTGTGACAGTGTGGGCTGTGACACAACCCAGAAGAAGTAAGGCCTCCAGGAGGTGATTAGGACATCAGGGCACTGACTTCGGAAAAGATTAAGCAATTCTTCCAGGATCTTATGTTAGTTCTCATGAGAATGAGTTGATATAGAAAAAGAAACGTTGGTTCCTTCCCTGTGGTACTTCCTGCTCCACCATGTGGCCTGCCTCACACCTGTGCTCCCACCATAATGCCATCTGGTGCAATGGGATACAGCCCTAGGGGCCTCACCAGAGCCAACGCCATGATGTATGGAGAACAGCTTCGAAAATCTGTTAGCTCAATAAACTCACTTATTTTAAACAGCATGCCACTTCAAATATTTTATTAGAGCAACACAAACAAGTAGCGTAGGTCCAATGTAGGGTAGAACTTTTGCCTTACTAGACGCCAATAGTGATGGTTAGGTGAACATACAATGGAAATTACTGCTTAGTAAGTTAAGTGATTCTTTTGCCCCTAAAGTATTAATCCCCTTTTCCTTCTTCTTTTTAGCATACTTTCAATGTTAAAACTCATCTATGTACACATTCTTCCATGAGAGAGTGGAAAGACATGAAAATAGGTATATCTGTGAATTTTTTATGATAATGTAGGTTATTGAAATTCTGTGGAAATTACCTGGTCTAATTTTTCTCAATAGGGGAGCTATTGCCACTTACCACCGATAATTCTGCTTTGTGTTCGATGTTATTGTTTCCCTGTGTACTGAGGAATTTACTACCTCTGGCTCTTATCTGCCAAATGTTTTGGGAATTCCCCAGTCTTATGATAACCGACAGCGTACCTCTTGTCTCCAGATGTCCCTGCAGAGGGTGCGCCATGCTAATTGGGAACTATAAATCCATGTTATTCAAGCCTTCATGCTATTCTGCCCTATATTGCAGAGGATTTTCAAATTTTGTTCTCATGTTTTATTCATATCTACTAGTTATTCTAAATATTTTAATTAATAGAATAAATTACTGAATCAACTCCCTGAGGCAATGATCAAGAAGAATGTGGAACTGATACCGGGAATTGGCTCACTCAAAGATGCATTCCATCCTCTTTCAAGTGCAAAGGGTCTGGGAAGTAAAGACCACATTTGTCAGACACCCTGAGGTTTTCCAATATGATTTAATTTCCACTAGCAAGATGCATCATCATGACTTAGAACTTGAAGATATATATATATATATATATATATATATATATATATATATGCATATATATATGTATATGCATATATATATATATATCAAGCAGGATTCAGCAGGAAATATTCATCTTATATGTGCATATTATAGTAGCAGAAATATGCTTTAGAGCCAGAAATTATATTGTCAGTAGGACCCTAATTATGAGTCTACGTCCTGATTCCACAGGTTTCCACTATTTGTGGCCAATAAACTCGTAAGAAACCCAGTTCAAGATGTACCATTCTACCCTGAAAATTATCTGACTTTAGTAGTCTTTGTCCAGAGTCCAGCATTAAGTAGTTTCATCAACATTTCCTCAAATTTTGTAGTCATCCAGTAGCCAGGCTCCTGTACATTCACTCTTAGTCCTGTAGAATCTCCTCTGAATTTCTCAATATAAAATACAACTAGAGCAGCAGCCGGGATTCAATCCCCAGTGTGCCATGCCACCTCCATCCCCAGGGGCATGCTAAACCAGAAACCAAGAATGGGTATAGTGACACACACCTGTGATCCCAGTGCTTGGGAGGCTATAAATAGGAAAATCACTGGGAGTAGTCCAATCTGTGTGATGAGACACTATAGACCCTTCAGACCCTGCCCTAAATACAGAAAGAAAAAAAAAAAGTACAACTAGAGCTAAGTGTATTTTTGTTTTTAAATCTAGGCTCAATATAACTCAAATGCTAACTAATTTTCTTGAATAGAAAAAAGTTAAGTTTTTTTTTTCTTTGATAGAAATCTTGTGACAAGTTATACAGGTGAAAATATAAACAAAATTAGCTATCAGTAGGTGTTGCCAGAAAAACAGGTGGGTCAGAGAGGTCATCATTTTGATCAAAATAAGCCAGACTCAGAAAAACAGAAATCATACACTCTTCCTTACATGTAGAGTCTAAAAAAGATGACAGGCCAGTAGAAGGGAGACTATTTTTAGACAACCACAGGCCCTGCCTATGAGAAAGTCTACAGAGGTTACTAGACAATGCAAATACTTTCACACTGGTTTATCAGCCAATCCTACACAGTGTTTAACTGTCAGGGTTACACTCTGATCAGGTCTGGTTTTCCTCATATCCATACAAACTCATAAGCTAAATTTGGCTTCTCTGTGGGAGTTCAGTGTTGACCACAAGACATTAAATTATATAATAGTTACCTTTTGTGCTTTTTCAATGTTTATTTTGGTGTTCTTATTTTCATTAATACTCTAAAATATTGATTTAGGATTGGGGAGATAGCTTGTTGGTCTAAGCACCTGCCTGCCAAGCAGAGGACTCAAGTTCGATCCCCGGTACCACATGCTATGCTGGCTCTGAAATCAGGTGTGGTAGGGCACTGTTATAATCTCAGAGCTGAGGAGACTGAGATAAGATGATCACTACAAGTCTGAACTATGTAGTGAGACCCTGTATCAAATAAATTAATTAAAATAAAATATTAATTTAAAATATATACATCTCTTGGGCTGGCAAGATAGCTTAGTGGTCTAAGGCGACTGCTTAAGCAAGCTTAGGCAACTACAGGGACTGCAGTTTGATCCTTGGCACCACATGCTGCACCAGCCGCACACTCAATGCAGGTTGAGCCAGTCATAACAGAAAGAAGAAAGAAAGAAAGAAAGAAAGAAAGAAAGAAAGAAAGAAAGAAAGAAAGAAAAACAGAAAGAAAGAAAGAAAGAAAGAGAGAGAGAAAGTTAAGAAAATAAATATATACATCTCTTGAGTTCTGACTGTCTCTTTTCCTTATTTAATAAACAAGAACATGCTGATGAGCACAGGGCAAAATTTCACAGATAAAAGATCTCTAAAAGGTTGTGGCTTAGAAATTATATATATATATAGTTGCAGTGCAAATTGAACATATTTTTGAATATTCTAAGCATTTGTCTCAGAATTCAGAGATCTCCATCTTATAGCCTGTTATCACCTCAATTTGTGAGTTACAAAGGCTGAGCAAGAGAGAGAGAGAGAAAAGGAGAGAGAGGGAGGGAGGGAGGGAAGGAAAGAGAGAGAGAGAGAACTTGTGGGTGAGTTTAAAGCAACTGAAGGGATCATATACTCCAGTGACATAAACTTTATCTCTGTTAGTATTTTGGAATAAAATAAATAAAATTTAAATCTAGAGTAAAATAGTAGATATACCAAAAAACTGATGAGAAAATGTAACTATGGGCTTTACATTACAGGAATCAATGAATTGAATCCAGCAGATTCTGGCAGACAGAGAACGCAAGCTTTCCTCGTGCACCTTTCCATACATGGCTCCAACCAAATCCTCAGGCTTTCTGTGTAAATGGTCCCAAGACATCTTCCCACCCAAGTGCTCACTAAAGGGCGAGTGATGGTCAATAGTTTTAGTGCTCTCGTGCTATTTGTATGCTTTATAAGTTTGAGCTGTAGTCTACCTTCTCATGTCAGGTACCTGCTGTTGTCCTGCAATCTTTCATAACTTATTCTGTTGCCAAAATCATTTTCAGTTTTGTAATCACAGTGTGAGAAGACGCCATTCTTGTTCACTCCACTGCGTTTGGAATCTGCAGGATAATTAAAATGAACCCAACAGACATGCTTCTCAAGTCCAGTAATGAGAAGGGAAAAAAATTAAACTATCTCATTCATGAACTGAAATTAGTAACTGTGATTTTTCTCATTTGTTTCATTTAATAAGGTAATTCACATGCCAGTGCATTTAAAACTACACAATTCTGGGGTGGGTGGCGCCCTCCTCGGCGTTGATAGCACCCTCTTTTTCCCTCCTGGGCAATGAGATCCGGCAGCCTGAAATCTATCATGTCTAATCTCAAGATGCACTCCTGAGAGATCTTTGACTCACGTGGGAAGCCCACTGTGGAAGTTGACATCTACACCTCCAAACGTCTCCTCTGAGCTGCTGTGCCCAGTGGGGCTTCCACTGGCATCTACAAGGCTCTTGAGCTGTGTGACAATGACAAGGCCTGATAACTGGGCAAGGGTGCATCAAAGGCTATTGACCACATCAGTAAAACTATGCCCCTGCCCTGGTTAGCAAGAAATTGAATGTCGTGGAGCAGGAAAAGATTGACAAGCTGATGATTGAGATGGATGTGACTGAGAATAAATCAAAGTGTGGGGCGAATGCCATCCTGGGAGTGTCTCTTCCAGTGTGCAAGGCTGGTGCTGTGAGAAGGGGGTGCCCCTGTACCTCCACGTCGCCAACCTGGCAGGAAACCCTGAAGTCATCTTGCCTGTCTCTGTCTTCAGTGTGATCAGTGGCATGCCGGAGTTCATGATCTTGCCTGTGGGCATGGCCAGCTTTAAGGAGGCCATGCACATCGGAGACAAGGTCTATCACAACCTGAAGAATGTCATCAAGAAGAAGTATGGCAAGGATGCCACCAACGTGGGTGAAAAGGATGGCTCTGCACCCAACATCTTGGAGAATAAGGAAGCCCTGGAATTGCTGAAGATGGTTATTCAGACAAGGTGGTCATCAGCATGGATGTGGCTGCATCTGAGTTCTTCAGGTCTGGGAAGCACGACCTGGACTTCAAGTCTCCTGATGATCCCAGTAGGTACCTCTCATCTGACCATCTGGGTGACCTCTATAAGTCCTTCATCAAGGACTACCCAGTGGTGTCCATTGAGGAACCCTTTGACCAGGACGACTGGGGTGCCTGGCAGGATTTTACAGCCAGCACCAGCACCTAGATGGTGGGAAACAACCTCACTGTGACCAACCCCAAGCACATCATCAAGGCTGTGAATGAGAAGGCCTGTAACTGTCTGCTGCTCAAAGTCAACCAGATCAGCTCAGTGACTGAGTCCCTGCAGGTGTGTAAGCTGGCTCAGTCCAACAGCTGGCACATCATGGTGTTCCACTGGTCCAGGGAGATAGAAGATATCTTCGCCACTGACCTGGTGGGGGGACTCAGGACTAGGAAGAACAAGACTGGCATGTGCTGCTGATCGGAGTGCCTGGCCAAGTACAACCAGACTCTCAGAATTGAGGAAGAGATGGGTAGCAAGGCCAAGTTCACAGCCGGAACTTCAGAAACCCCCTGAACAAATAGGCTGCAGCAGTCCAGTCCCCAGGTAGTTAGGTCCCCTGCTGCTACCACTTCTGTATATGCTGTCAGGGACACCCGGAGTCCATGAACCCAGCTGTGATCGTCATGCTTGTCACCTTGTGTCCCACAGTGTCTAGACCCATGTGTGTACCTAAGGCCAGGATCCCGGTGGTTCTGTTGTGAAATAAAATTGGGGGCCAAGGAGGACAATAAATAACAAACAAACAAACTATACAATGCTATGTAAAAAACGTCATTATTTACAAAAATAAGAATAGCAACAACAACCCCCATCACAGAGGTACTCCCTCTTCACCTTTAGTATACTCTTTGGAAAATGATTTAAATCATAAATATTATAAACTTAGATTTTGCCCATTAAAGTGTACTGAATAATGAGTCTAATTAAACCTAGCTTTGATGGAAGTAGAAAAACCACCTATATAAGAGAGTCCATTAAAAAAAAATTTGATCTAGGGAGATACTTTCTATATGACTATATATATATATATATATATATATATATATATATATATATAGTTACTTTTTACTCGATGCTGGGACAAATATCCAACACTCAAAATGAAGGAAGGAAAGGTTTATTTAGCTCACAGTTTGTGGAGGTTCCAGTCCATACTCAGCTGGCCCAAGGCTGAGGAGAACAAGGCAGACTGTATCCAGTTCATGGCTGTGGAACAGCAACAATTGCGACAGAGACAACAGACCAACCAGGGGAACAGAGAGCAATAGCACGAGTCTGTCTCTCTGTCTCTCTTTAAATTACATCAAGCTCTCTGCCTTAGCCTATCTGCCTCAGGCCGCACCTATAATTCCCAGCAGTGCTCAGACCCATAATCTCATCAGTACTAAAACACATAATCCCAGTGCCTCATGAGTCAAGTCTCAAACTCTAGAAGTCCCCACCCCATCATTGCATGAGGCTTTGGAGGGACAACTAGACATAAGCCATAATATATATATATATATATATATATATATATATATATAAAATCACTATTCAAACAATAAAATTAATAAGAAAGTTTATTTCAGGCTTACATTAAAGCACTAGCTTCTCTTTAATGGAGCTATGGAATTCATATAAAAATTTATTTCATATAACAGGAACACTTGAATTTTGATATTTTTCAGTAAAAAGAACTGACTATGTCCCTGGCACCACAGACTGTACTGGCCCTGCCCCTGAGCATGCTGAGCCAGCCACCAAGACCAGCTGTAGTGGCACACACCTATAATCCCAGTGCTAGAGAGTCTGAGAATAGGAGAGTCACTAAGTCAGAGCTGCATAGTGAGACTGTCTTAGTTACTTTTTACTTGTTGCTGGGACAAATACCCAACACTCAAGATGAAGGAAAGAAAGGTTTATTAAAAGCTCACAGTTACTGGAGGTTTCAGTCCATACTCACCTGGCCCAAGGCTGGGTAGAACAGAGCAGAGAGCATCCAGTTTATAGCAGTGGAAATAGTAACAATGGTGACAGAGGCAATGGAACTACCAAGGGAGGAGAGAGCAATAGTGCTAGTCTGTCTCTGTCTTTCTTTATATCACATTCAGTTTCTCCACTTCAGCCTATCTGCCTTAGGCTACACCCATAATCGCAGAAGTTCTTAAAACACATAATCCCAAGGATCACGGATCAAGTCTCAAACTCTAGATCAGTACTAAAACATATAATCCCAGTGACTCATGAGTCAAGTCTCAATCTATAGAAGTCCCTGCCCCATGACTACATGAGGCTTTGAGGGGACAACTAGACATAAACCATAACAGAGACTCTGTACCAAATACATTTTTTAAAAAATGTGCCAGATAAAGAAGGTGGAAAAAAAAAATGACTGTAAAAAGGGAGCAAATAGTTATTTCAGAAATTTTGAGTTTGCTCCCAAACCAAGTGGTAACTATTTATTAGAGTCAGTTGCTTGGCAAGCCAGACCTTTAGAAGTGAAAGTTTGTTATAAAACAAGGAGTTTTATGGAGTAAAAGATGTTATGCATGGCTCAGTCCTCTATCTGCTGCCTATGCCCCAAAGTCAAGTGTCTATAAATATGTGACACTCTTGGTCCTGCATGACTCACCAGTCCTGCCCTGGAGTGAACTGAACATGCCACTGAGTCCAGGTGTGGTGGCACATGCCTGGAATCCCAGCACTGGGGAGGCTAAGAATAGGAGGATCATTATAAGTCTGAGCTGTGCAGTGAGACCCTGTACCAAATACATATATGAAAATAAATAAATACGTGACACTATCTGTAGTGACATAGAGATAAGGTTGAAGACCAGTTGGTGTCCCTAGAAGTGGTGAGTTATAGACAGAGCCCCGGGAAGCCTGCCTTCTGTTGCTCAGGGGTCTCGGGTAGTTGAGGCCTGAAGCTTCAGGGGAGAGCTCTGCCTGTGGGTACACTGTCCTTGAATTATAGACAGAGCTCAGTGAGGGCGGCCTTCTATTGCCTGAGATTCCCGGAAAGCTGGGGCTCAAGGTTGCAGATGGCGGTTCATTCCATGGGTGCCCTGTTCTTTTTTTAATTGCTACATGACGCCAATGGTTGCTTCCTTCCCTGCTTAAAGTATTATCAGTTAGCATTTGCGTGAGCTACGTGTCTGGAATATGCTGTATCTATTAAAGTAGTGACATATACTCCTTAGCCAGTTTTTTAATGCTGAATAAAAAGAAGAGTCTTGAGAGGCTCTGGGCTCACTTTGAGAGAAAGAAATCTCAGTGAGTCCCCTGAAGCTACATTCATCGGGTCTTTTCGTCATTTCTTTTAGCACCAGACACATATCATACAACTATCTGAAAGAATGATTGAAATCATATTTTATTTTGTATTGTAGTATATATTCCTATACAATTAGAAGTCCTATAAGCATCTCTTTTGCTTTTTATTCAATGTTTGTAAGATAATGTAATGCCTTTTATAAAAACTCTTACTATAGTCTGATTATTTCCTGATTCGGTTTTCTAGTCGGTGCTTTCTTTTGGAAGGAACAGACATAAAAGTAAAGCTCAATCCTACAGACTGTGAAAAGCATAAAACCTGAAAACATTATTGTAAAAGAGAATCCCTGGTTAATATTCCAGCTGTTATGTTTTAATGGTTCCTAAGAGCTAGTTTGTTGACTTTTTCCTCCTTTTTTGTTTGGTTTTGCTATTAGTTTGGTCAACATATTATTTCAATTTCTATCTGAGTTTTAGGTAAATGTCACATCCTGAAATCTTTCATTGTACTCAATTCTTAAATTCACTTTGGTACTATCTAGTATGGTCATTCTTGATTTAAGTGCCTGCAACATAGTATTTTAAATGACCTAATCAAGTACAGACCCAGTTTTTTCTTAAATAAACTAAGTTCAGCTACGTAAAAATAAAAGGATGGAGGCAATAATAAAGATGAGTAGGTAGAAGAAAGACAAGAAAAAGAAGTTTAATGGACACATACTTAAAGCAATCAAACTTACAAAGATCTTTATGATAGTATAATTAATGAACTACAGTTTTACATTAGTCTCCAGCAAGAAGAAATATGGAGGAGTAAAGACAATTACACATTAATGAGAACTACGCTGATAGGGTAGCACTATTAGAAGCCATAATGGATTTAAATTTTATAAAGGGTAATTCTACAAAGATGATATAACACAAAAAATATGAGCTAGTCAGTCATGGTAAGAAAATTGTACTGTGATTTATAAGAATACAACCATAAAAGGAGAATATTGTCACAACATAAATTATTTTTAATTTTGGAAGCATTAAAATTTTCAAATATTTTTACTGTTGGTTTACTATTTCTTTCAAGTATTTATCTTGAAACAATTCTGATAGATTTTTCATATGAGAAATTAGAAATCTATTGGAATTAAGCAATTTTCTAAAGGTACAGACATCTGTTAGATTGAGCTCTGATAGAGCTCTTAGAACTTGAACTCGATCCTACACTTCCTGATGTTTTCTTTAGCTACAATGTGAACCTAGAACCAACTGTGGTGTCTTTGAACTCAGAATAATTCCTTTCAACTTTCATTTCTTTCTAATTGATTTTTTTTAATTTTAAAAATGATTTATTTGGTGCAGGGTTTCACTATGCAGTCCAGACTCATAGGGATCCTCCTATATCAGCCTTTCCAGCACTGGGTTCACAGGTGTGTGCCACCATGCCCTGTTTCCAGGCCAGCATGGTATGCGGCACCAGGGATTGAACTTAGATCTTTGAACTTGGCAGGCAGGTGCTTAGCTGAGCTATCTTCTCATCCCTCTCGTTGATTTTCATGATCAGTTTACTGCAGCATTATCAGCCTTTTCTCACATTACACAAGGTTGGAAAAAAAATCACTTTCAAATCCAATTTATTTGTTATTGGAAATAAAGTCAATAGAGATTATTCATAGCAGTACTCTTTGGGAATTTTTTTTCTTTTCTTTTTATAGAGGAGAATAAGTCTTCATTTTCCCAAAGAAATGAATTGTAAGTAGAAGGAGGTTGGTGATAAATATTTGGGTCCTTTACCAATATAGTCACCACGTTTACACACATTATGACAGTAGGTATTCATGTTTTGTATATATATTTTCTTTCTTTACAGACAAGAATTGGCAAAAGAATTTATTGGTTTTTAAAGAAGCTTGGAGAAAATATTTTTATTTATTTGAGAAAATAAAAATATAAGACAAAGTATACAAAGGTGAGATAGCTATGTAAATAAAGTTTTCATTATTACTAGTATTCAAAATGAAATTGCACTTTAAAATATGCTAATGATAGCATTTTTATGTATACTCGATTTTTGTTTAAAATTTTATGCTAAGTGGTAAAGTAAGAAACTTAATATATATTTTTGGCAAAAGCAGAAATTATAATTTGAAGTGAATCTTCAGTAAGTGATTACCTTTCATTACACAGATTCCTTGAGGTAAATGATTTATATGCACCTCCCCCAAAAAGCTATTGTTTCCCTCACATAAAGTACTTCATATCAAAGGGATGTGGAATGTAACAATACAAACATCATTCTTCTATGCTTATAGTGAAAGACTTTGACTATGGAAAATGTCATTAAAATTGAAAAGAAAATATTAGACAAAAGAAACAATAGCATTGGAACAAGTTATTTTTTCCTCTTGTAACTACCTCTAAGCATTTTAATTTCTTTGTGACATGAGCTAGACTTTCTCCAAAGAATTCATAACATTACCTAATACAAATAAATAAAAATTAATCTTGCAAAATTTAAAATATTAAAACATAAAGGGAAACCAAAAAAATGCCAGTTATTTAAGGTCTTTGTCTTAGTCAATATGAGCAAAGAAAAACAATGCTGTCTTGTTCCTGGATTTTATGTGAATATTTCTTTCGGATTTTTGTAGGCAAAGGAATGAATAAGCAACCCGAATTGGACACTATGTGCAAATTGATTGCTTGATGCTTTTAAACTCTCTTTGAAAGGAATTGGTCAATAATGTTCCCTTTTTGTTTAGTAGGGAATAGGAAGGCAGTCAAGCCCTTAGGAAAAACAAGAGATGGTAAAGAGTATGCGGGCTCTCTCTCTCTCTCTCTCTCTCTCTCTCTCTCTCTCTCTCTCTCTCTCTCTCTCTCTCTGTCCCTGCTTAAGGAACATTTAAGTAGAGGAAAAGCTAAAAATGTATAAATTCAAATGCAGTCACACAGATTCTGGTTGTCAGTGTGGAAGTCCTCAGAAACAATGTGTCACAGATTTTCCTTTAATTCCCAAGCCAGACATCAACTATGGCTAAGCTTTCAAATTTTTCTCCTTGTATTTGAAGATCCCTTGGCTTACGGTCATAATGATCACTTTGTCACTTAGGTCAATTTCAAATAAAACTGGGGGGAAAATGTCATCAGAAATTTCATTATTGTGAATAAGGGTTTTTCTTCCTGGATACAAAGAGGGCAGAGGGCCTGATTAGACCTATTTTCACTGGTTTAATCTCCTAAGAATTTTTTTTTTACTAGTAAATGCTTGTTTTTATTAAAATCTCAATGCTCTAAATATTGCAAAACATTTTTCTGTAAAAGCCTTACTGCAGCATTCACAAGTAACATCAGAATTAAAAAGAAAAACATTCACAGTGACAGGTCATTAGCACAGAACTTTGAGCTTAGAAAATTTGATTGTCTTCTGCAAAAGTTGAATATCTCAAATTATGACTTTCAGCAAGTAACTTTAATCAGTAAGAATTGTAGGTATGAAATTATTTTC
>PVJA010009333.1:8702-29955 GCA_004027025.1 Myocastor coypus
AAGAATGATAAGTTTGAAGACTTCATATATAAATGGATGTATATTGAACATATACTCATTAGTGAAATAAACCAGACCTATATGTGTAAATATCGTATAGTCTCCCTAATATAAGAACTTTAAAGAAGAAAACAAGAACTTAAGGGCATAACACAGCTGAATGTGTTACGGATTAAACAACGAAGCGACTGGAAGCAGATAAAGCAGAAAACATATCAATAGCAAAACCATACACTTATGTACACAGGATGAATCAGATATTGGTCTCAAGAACCATCTCTAAATTACTTACACTATCTAATACAATACACATGTTACATAAAGTACTTTGTACCTTTATTTTAGTAAATAATGATAAGGAAAGTTCGTGCATGTCCAGTACAGATGCAATTTTTTTTTTCTTTCCAGTTTTGGCCTGTGACTGAGTCCATGAGTGTAGAACCTGCAGGTAGCTGCAGAGGGTACATGTTATATGATTTTTATGGATATATACATCCGCACATACATTTATACATATTTAGACTGTCAATGGCACACACAAGTGCACCCACACACATATACATCTCCCCTGTGTTGATCCTGAATCCTGTGGTATGGTAAGCTCCTTGAGGGCTTACCAATGTCCTCTTTTGTGGCACAAATAAGAAAGGCCACCAGCTCTGCATGTACTCTGCCTGGTAGAGTGCCAAGCACCGTGCAGGTATTATTTTTTGTTGTAATCTTTGGAATTAAAAACACTGCTGAAGCAGTATGCCGAATACATACGTGTTTTACAGAATTAGGACGAAATAGAAGCAGTACAACCTTACTATCTTCCTTTGTCTCTCCCTCTCAGTGGCTTCTACTGTTAACTGCTTGGTAGATTGTCAGTTTTACCTCGGGGCGGATTAAGACGTAAATACGCATAGACATACATGGAGACATATTGGAATAAGCTCTCACCCATCTATATTCATAGGTTTTTCTTATTTTTATTTTAACTAAGCTACTGATTTCATCAGTTCTATTTTGAACCACTGGAGTGAGTCATCTGCCCTGTCGTGTAGACATCTCTGTTATTCCACAGCATTCAGCAGCATCTCACACCTTCGCTTGTGTCGCTGGGCTTATGGGTAGCAGCGCGCTTTTGGCCTCTGTCTCAGATGCACGCATTGGTGGCACCTCAGCTCTGTGTGAATATCTTCTTCCCCTCTTAAGCCTCTTCAAGTTCTTAGCTCTTGCCTCACACAAAAATAGGGTAGTCATTTCTTTCAATGATCAAGGTGTACTTTACTGTTATCAGATGATCTGTTTTCCTCTTTTTCTGTGTACACTGTACTTTTTCATTTGAACACCAAATTCTATCATTGTCCTTTAAAGACATTCCGAGTAGTAGGTGTATGCACCCTGAGCAGTACCAACAATGTACACAACTTGACAGCAGTGATATCTCTTCAATAGCTGTGACCAGGTTCACCCAGACCCCTCAGATACCAGGAAATTTATAGTCCCTATCTGTGTGCTGTGGAAGATGCTACTGGTTTTTAGGCACAGCCTGATACTCGAGCTGCTGCAGTCTCAAAAGACACGGCTTCTAAGCTAGCTTTCGGCTCTTCTATAGCTATTGTTCTTTGAAAAACAGTTTTAAAAACATCTGTACAGGGCATGTAGCTTTTTAAGACAGGTGGTGTGCTCTGCCATGTTACAGGTGAGGAAACTCAAAGGTGAAGTCCTTTACCCAAGTCACCAACTATGAATGGCTTCAAGCTGGCATGTCATTCTGCACAGCCTTTGGCCTGTGCCCTTAACCACTGGATCTCTTGCGCTATTTGTCCAAGTTTATTGAAAGAAGGAAGCATATCATCTAGTGCATGCTAGAGAATCCTGCCATTGGGGTAGTGATGTCACTGTCCCTTCCATGCCTGCCATGCTAGGTAGAGTGATGTGTTTGAGCAAGGGTGGAGCAGCAGATCCCCAACTGCCTTTATTCTCAGGGCCTATCTTTGGCAGATTGAGATTAATGTTCTCTCTTCTCCTGTGTGGAGAACTTGACATTATGGGCATTTCGACTGGACCTTTTAGAGGCTTGATTTATTAAAACACGCAGTAGCAACAATAGACAATTATTTTAGTATCATGAGGCTTGCCTGTGAATACATCTGTGGTGGAGAGAGTTTTCCTTGTTGGGGATGGGAATATTTCGTTGGGATAATGACTGAAAGCAGTTTCTCCTCAGTCAGAATGTGTCACACCTAGTGCCACAGAGAAGGGCTCATTGTTTAAAAAGCATAGAAGTGGACTTTCTGTGTGAAAACAATGATGATGATCTTGCTTCATGTAGAAAGAGAAAATTAGTTTTGCTTTTTTTAAATTACTTTCTCCCCCCATGAGCTTGTATAGTTCCTGATGGCGAGAGCTCTTTTAAACTGACAGTTGATACTAATTTTAGCATGACAAACAACATTTTTATTTTTGTTTGTTTGTTCATTTATTTATTTATTTATTTTTGTGGTACTGGGGATTGAGCTCAGGACCTGCATTTGCCAGGAAGGTGAGTATTCTACTGAGCTATCTCCCTGGCCCACAAGCAGCATTTTTAATGTCCTGTGTCAGTTTTTTTTTTTTTTAATGTGTTTAGTATAGGGTCTACATGGTCTCATTATATAGATTGGACTTACAGTGATCCATTTATCTTCAGCCTCCTAAGCACTGGGATTATAGGCACACAGTGCCATGCCGGGTCTCAGTTGCCATTTCAGCATGTCCTGGGGACACACCAGGAAACAAACCCCAGTCACTGTGCTCTTCTGCCTATGCAGGTGCTCTAGTCTGCTGGGCTATCTGGCCAGCCCTTAATGTTCTGTGTCAGAAAGATGCTAGAAGTCATTGGCCCTGTCTTGATAGTACGAACCAAGGAGCCCTTTAGGCAGTGGTACTGCAGTGGTACCTCGCTAGGGAGAATTTGCTCCAGGTGGATAAGGTATTAATCACTCTCGGCAGAGCAGAATGAACCTCAGGGTTGCAAACTGTCACCCCCCCCCCCCAAGATCTTGCCAGAGAACTGAGAACTGGCCTCTCCTTTTAAGTGTGATCTCAAGGGATTGGCGATCAGTTGGTGAATTTGCTGGTACCTAAATCCAGCAGTGACTTCTGACGAACAACTCAGTGTCCAGATGAGGCTGGCTGTCCTAGAGAGAGAGGGAGACCGTTTGACTTTGCCTTTCTGTATCCAGGGCTGGAAGGATGTGGAATTTATGAATAACTTGATTTAGGAGACTTGCAAACCCAAGGTGCCAGTGGTTGAGGTGGCAGGGGGACACTTGTGTATGTGTTGGCATAGACAGATGAAAGCATAAAGGGGGCTTAGTTTTATGGCTTTACAAACCCTCACTCATTATTGCATGGCCCTGAGAGGTAAGCTCTGGGGTGTCAGGAGTGTGTCGTCTTTGATGCCGTTACTGGAGCCCTTCCCTTCCGCATTAGCTTTGAATCAGGGCAGTGTTCTCTGAGAGTTGTTAAACTAATTGGAGACGGCTGAAAAATGAGCTGTAGTCACACTTCTGGTTCCCTAGTCAGTGGGAGCCTCTTGATTGGTTTGGAGCCCTTTAAATTTAAACTTGTTTTTATTTAAAAAAAATGATTGAGTTTGGAGAAGATGGAAGAGTGATTAACAACATACAGACTATTCATTTCATCAGAGTTAAGGCCATAAAATTCAGTGGATGCTAAGAGAAACCAGAACAGAAATGAATAAGGTGTTTCAAAAGGAAATTTATAAAAACATTTTTGGAAGCTTGATTAAAAAGCATGGTACTATCAAGCAAGCCCCTCTGGCAGGAGGAAAGAGTTGATGTTAACTACCATAAAAGAGATAAAGTTGGAAAGAATGACTTTTATATCAGAAATGGTATTAATAAAGGATGGCTCCAATGCTGGAAATGTGACTAGGAAACTATAAACTTTGGGGGAGTCTATGGAAGTAGCCAGCGATGGATGTAGTAGGTAAAGATTTAACTCGCCCAGAATTCATTTGCTGCTTATGTCAGTGATCTTGGCTATACCTAAAAAGCTAACAGATGTCAAAAATATAGTAACATTATTCATTTTCTTTCTAATTTTTTTCTGGAGTAATAAACACTAGCACAAAGAAATGATTAAAGATTGGAATCCATAGGACAGTATCAGCATCTTTTGGAAGTACCTATGAAGTGTGTCCCTGAAGAGCCCGGAGCAGACAAGGGAGCTGTTCTCTGCTCTTGCGCTGAGGGCTGGTGAGAGGTAGGCTGGCACGAGGGCATCTCTTGGGCTCTTTGATGTCTGCCTCACTTGCAGTTCGGTACTTGTACAGCTTAGCATAGTGTCAGGCAAGTCACTGAGAGGAAGCAGTGTGTGTTTGAGGGGTCACTAAAGACACGCGACCGTGACTTTGAAGATTAGGAATTGAGGGCCGAGTCAGGAGCCATGGTGAAGGATGTCTCCCTGGCCCAAGGTCAGCTTGCCTTTTAGTGATAAATCGTTTCTCCCCCTCTAGATTTCGGAACTATCTCCTCGATCCTCAAAGACCTGCAGAGATCTTTACAGGAGACGCTTTTGGCTTAAAAAGACAAAGAGACCCTTGAGAGGGAAATGGATTGTAGCAATTTCAACTCAGGTGATAAATTAGACACATGAATTATGAGACTGGTGTGGAGCATATAAAAAGTTTCTGACAGATTAATGAAAAATGCTGTGTATCCTAATTCTGTTTGAAGGGAGTTTACATAGTTTACTAAGTGACTGCTTACTAAGAGGGAAAAATAAATACAGTTCTGTTTTATAAAATATCAGTGTTAAAAACATTGAGTTGTAAGAACCGTATGCTTCTGGTCTAGTTTAAAGGGAAATAAAAATTTGCTGGTGAACTTACAGAAGGGATTCCAGGAAGGAAATGCATCAGTAAATATAATTTGGTTTTGGGTATATTTGGTGCAGGGTCTCACTATGCAGCTTGGACTGGTAGTGAATCTCCTGTTTTCAGTCTTTGCAGTGCTGGGATTATTGTTGTGCCCCATCATGCCTGGTCTCAGTGACCAGCTCCACATGCCTTGATGTGGGACCAGGGTCTGAGATCAAACTCTGGTCTCTGCTGTTGCTTATGCAGGCACTTAGTCTGCTGAGCTATCTCACGGGCCCAGTAAATATAATGTTAAAGAGAAATGGAATGTGATATAAATACATCAATTATTAGATTAAATGTAAAACAAGATGGCACCAACTCTTATTTATTTATTTATTTATTTTTAAATGACTCATCTTTTCTGGATAGGAAACATATTAACAACCAAGTAATACAAAGCAAATGCCAAGTTAGGGAAGTAAAATCCATTACCCGAGGGCTGTTTTTATGGTATCACATAAGTGATTTTGCAGTATTAAGCATTAAAATGGATAAACAGGGTTATTGCAAATGACAAAAGGTTCATTAAATAAATATCTGATCTTCCCACATAAAAAGGCAGGAAAAATTAGGTACATAATAAAAGAGTGTTGAGGGTTGTTCAAGTATAAAATTAGCTAGTGCTTAGAAGGTTAACCTATTTAGAGAAGACATAGTTTTAAGTTTTTAAAAATAAGTTTGTAAGAGTTGGGACATGCTGGGATCTCGGGGTCCCATTGGAGATTGGTGTTGTGTTGGCAGCTTAGGAGCATTGGGTGGGATTGACTGAATCTCTCAGGAGCCCCTGGGATCCCCTGTCGCACCTGCTCTCTGCATCTGCCGAAGTGCTGCCTGGTAGATGCTTTGGGGATGAAACGTTCCCCACTCATGAGATGAGAGGCTGGTGAGGCTTAGTGGTTCTGATACCAGAGGCTGCCTGGAGGGTGCCTGCGAGGGGGCATTAGTAGGAGCAGCCCAGGACCCTTCATAGAGGTAGGCCTGAAGATCATTTACTTAGGAAGTACTTTCCTGGCTGGGCACAGAGTTCTTTTTTTTTTCCTCTTAAGATGGCAATATATGGATTCTGTGCAGAGCTTTGGTAGTCGAGGTATGATCTCACACCAGCAGCATCAGCCTTGTTTGAATCCCAGCCTGCCCTGGAGCCACATCCTCACATGATACGTGTGTGCGGATGGAAGTTTGAGGAGCACTGATGTCAAGGCTGAGAATGTAGGGGTTATTACGAGCCTGACTGG
Source organism: Myocastor coypus (assembly GCA_004027025.1). Classification (NCBI taxonomy): domain Eukaryota; kingdom Metazoa; phylum Chordata; class Mammalia; order Rodentia; family Myocastoridae; genus Myocastor; species Myocastor coypus. The sequence continues at coordinate 14,853 of PVJA010009333.1, forward strand.
CATTCCAGTTCGGCTGCCTTCTTGACCTTGGCTAACTTTCTTAAACTTTTTCAGTCTGTCCGGTGCATATCTGTAAGTAAGGATAATGATGGCCCTTACCATGTGGAAATGTTTTAAATGTGATAATATGTGTGAAACACTTAAGCTTTATAGTTACTTGCCAAATGTCACTCATTTGTTAGAAATTATTAAATGTATTGTAAAGTTTTGGACAAAAGGTAGAATCACAAAACCCATTGTACTGTAATGCAGATCGTTAGCCTGTTGGCTTATTATTTTGATTTTACATAGTTTTGATTATAGAGTATAGGTGCTTGTTTTTCTGTTTTTACTCATGAATATAAGACAAGACATTTTTCTGTGCTAGACTAATCTTGGAGCATACATACAGCTATGCCTTGCTGTATAGTGGGGTATGTTCTGAGCAATAATTCATTGGTTGATTGCTTCAGGGTGCCAGCATCCTTGCTTGTGCTTACACCGAGGGGCACGCCTCTTGGGGAGGCGTCTTGGTGCAGTTGAGTTGCTGTCCACTCAAGATGTGTGAGCCTGCTGCTGGTGTAGCACCATGTACTGCTTCACAGTAAAGTTTGTAAATAAATAACTAGGAGGACAGTGCTGTAAAATAATGATGAAAAGGACAGCATGGCCATGTGCTGTGAGATTTCTGTCAACAGTGGCCCTGTAAGGTGATACTGCCCGGTGATGTCCTCGCTGTCTGGGTTTGTGTCAGCACGCCCTGTGAGTTCACGGAACCACAAAGTCATCTCCCAGCATGCTCCTTAGAGTTTGTCCTTGTCATTAAGCTGTGCATGACTGTTTTATAAATACATAAGCCAGTAACATCATCATTTATTGTCATTATAGGGGATTGTGTACTGTATATAATTATACCTGTCAGGCAGTGTGGTAAGTGTGTTCACACCACCATTACCATAAATAGGTGTCTTGCTAAGTTTCCAAGCCTGAGTTTGAACTTTCAATCCTTCCTTAACCTCCTACAGTGTTGGGATTACAGGCAGGAACCACTCCACCTGGCTCTGTGTTCTGTTATTAACTGTGATTAACCTGACCCAACCAAGTCAGTGACATCTTTCTTTGTGGTTTGTTTCCTTGTCTGCACACAGGTGATATTTCCTAGCTTGTCTAGCTACGAGGGCCCAGTGAGAACTGTGCATGGAAGTGGAGAGCCAGAATTAATTCTGTGTGTGTTTTTTTTTTTTATTGTAAGAAGGGTGGGAAAGGTCTGGAATTGTAGTTACTTATTTACTTCACAATTCCACTTTTAGGACTTTGACCTAATTAAATAGTTGGGGTTGTGCAGAAAGCTTCAGCTGTGTGGATATTTGTGGTGGAATTGTTTATAGTGGAAAAAGCAATATGGCTGAATTATCACCTCAGGACCATAAAATATCAGGCAGACAATGAGAAGGATACTGCAGACCTTTGTTCTCCAGTAAGAGACCCATTGGCTGCTACATGTGGCTGCATTTAAGTCAGCTGAGACTAAAACTAGTAAAAAATTCAGTTTCTAGCTGTACTGGGCCAGTTTTGAGTGCTTTTTAGGTGCATGTGGCTAGTGGCTACCATGCTGGGTAGCACGGATAGAGAACATTTCCATCATTGCAGAAAATTCCGGTGTACAGCATGGCTCTAGAAGCATGATTCTTCTGTGGAAGAACTCTTGCCCAGGGGAACATTTCACAGTTTCACATGTACTCTGTGTGTGTGTGTGTGTGTGTGTGTGTGTGTGTGTGTGTGGTGTCCATTGGCCCATGGTACTTGGGATATGGCATCTGTGTTATTTTTCCAGTTCAGGCAAATCTGGACCTAGTCATCTAAATTTAACAAAAGCCAGAGATTTGGTGGAAGTCAGTGGGCGAGTCCCCTTGGCCTCCTGTAGGCTTTAGTGGACACCTGTGTGCATGTGCAGTAGTTTTTCTCTTTGTTCCAAAGCCTGCTGTCAGGAGTAGGGTCTTGTCTTCCAAACTTTTTAACCCACACCATTCCATCAGTTGACTTTGCTTTGCATATTACAGGCTTTGGTGAGAGAAAGCCATATGCCTCCATTTGGATGGTGGCGAATGTGTTAGCTATGGGGTGGGAAAAGGCTGAAACTGGAACTGTACTGCATTGAAAATAGCATCAGGGGTGAGGGTCTTCTCGATTCATTGGCAGATGTGTGCGCTGCTTTCCCTGAGTTTATAGCCCCTCCTGCCTCCTGTCCACCTCCAGGGCCCCGCCTGCCAGCTGGGTGGCTTGACCCAAAGTGAGTGCTAGCTGGGCTCTACTGGTCTCTTGTTTCTTGTTGGATTTTTAGCAAACCATTTTGGCCAGTGTGGCTGGGAAGGAACGCTGTCTCCCAGTCCGATCCTTTGCTCAGAGCTAAATGCAGCCTTCTGGAGTGTGTTTGCTGTTTGTCTTACTATTAATTAAGATGATGTCTGCATCTGTAGACAGTTTCTCAGGAAGTTTTTCCAGTTATCCTTCGAAACCTGGCTGGTGAGTCTCCTTTTCTAGAAGACTGTGCTTCCATATTGAGCTTCCAATCACAGAATTTAATCACGTTGGATACACCACGAAATGCTGTGATCTGTTTATGCTTGTTCCTTCTACTTGTATTTATTTATTTTTTTAATGCATTTGGTACAGGGTCTCACTACACAGCTTAGACTTGTAGTGATCTTTCTGCTTTCAAACTCCCTGGTCCTGGGATTACAGGTGTGTGCCACCATGCCTGGACTCTGTGGCTGGCTCAGTGAGCCCGGGGGTGGGGCTGTGCTGCATGTGGTGCCGGGGATCCAACCCTGATCCCTGTACTTGCTTGATCTGGTGCTTACTCTTCTGAGCTATCTTGTTTTTAAATCTCCATGAGTGTAAGAGTAACCCAAGTGCTTTAAAATGTATGCTTTTACTCTATTTTTTATATTATGACCAGTTCAGCCTGCCCTTGGGGGTGGAGCTGGCGCAGCATGTGGGGATTGAACTGTGGTCCCTGCAGTTGCCTAAGCTTTTCTAAGCAGGTGCTTTAGACCACTGAACCATCTCACTGGCCTTTAAAATGTATGCTTTTAATGACTTTAAATTCTGGAATCTTGGAAACATCATGGAAGAACTGAGAGAACTCTAACAAACAGTATCATAACTATCACACAGATTTATCAAATTGTTCATGTCCACATAAATTCATGTTTTCTTTATTTTTTTTTTTTAAAAAGTGTTGCCAATACTGTCAGGAACTTTCCCTTAGCCCATGAGTTTCTGTGCCATTCCAGGGGCCACCACTGTCCTAGAGGTCACCACTGTCTGCAACTTGGTGTCTTAGCTTTTCTATGCTCTGAATCTTTTGTCACTGATGTATACCTGTGTTTCAGAAACATACTCTTAAGAGTCAAAACTCTTAAGCATGGTACTTTAGAATGTGCTGTCATACTGCCCATCCTCTGCATCTGCCTTTTTCTGTTTACTCTTGTAATTTTGATGTTCATTGTGTTGCCACATGCAGAGGTAGGTGGCTTAATTCCTGAGAAATACTTATTGTAATGTGCTGTAGATGATTCAGCTCTTAAGAAGACATTCAGGTTATTACCATACCTAGCCGTCCCCTTAGAGAACATACTGTCCATCATGGCAGGGCTTTCTTTATGCTAATATTCTTGAAATAGAACTTCTGATCAAAGGTTTTGCATGTTTTCAGCCTGAACGGGAATTGTCGGCCTTGCTATGAAATGGTTTCGTCCACAGATACTCACATTCTCGTTTGGTTTATAAGAACCCCCTTTTCCGCAGCTCTTCCATCATTTGGAATTTGGAGTTCTTTGGCTTCTGTAGGTCGCACTGTGGTACCTGCTGTGGTCTTCATTTGGTTCTCTCTGCAGCAGGTAGTGGCCAGGCCTGCATCCTGAAGGGGTGTGAGTGAGGGGAGCAGGCTGAAATAAAGCGGCACAGGCGAGAGGTGCTTGTTCTAGAGTGGCAAGAATTTCCAGGCTTGAACTCCACCACTTGGCCTCAGGTTTAGGTGCTGAGCTCTGGTTCTACCAGAGTAGAAGGCTTGGCGTGGGTCCCAGGTACTTCTACTTCTGCACATAGGAGGCAGTGAGCTGTAGTTCTGGGCTCTTCCCTCCTGTCCTGGGGTGGGGGACAGCGACATGCAAATGCTGCTCAACTCCTGTACTTCACCATTAGGAAATCAGTGACCATGACCCTATGGGCATTTCTCTTCCAGTGGGGTGTAGTGATGGTCCCGAGGTCGACTCATGGACTGCGTGATGTGTGTTCAGATCCTGGCAGTCTGGTTGCATGCTTGATACAGAGCCAGCACCACTGGGCACTTTACCTATGAAAGGGGGACAAGGTTAGTACCATGCTCACAGCATCCTTGATGGAGGTGATGACGTCATGCATGCATGGAGCTTTGCCCAGGGCCTGACAGTCCAAGAATGTACGCTGCACATTTACGAATCCGTACAGTCGTGAATCTGAAGTTAGGTTTGTGTGATGCCTCGTTGTCACATTGACTTTAGGAAATATATTCTCATTTCTCCCTTCCCTGGGATAGTCTTCTCTCCACTTTCTAGGTCATTTTGAAATATTGTATGATAAAACCTCAGACTCTGAGCAACTTGTTCTGGAAGTGTTCTAGAAGACAAGCAGACATTTCTAATAAACTTTAGCTTGATAAACGAACAATGTCTTACAATGTAATGTGCAACACTGTATGTCACTTGATCATGAACCAGCGGGGTGTCTCTCTCTCTCTCTCTCTCTCTCTCTTTGGGTTTCTTGGTGATCACTTCCCCACATCAAGAAGAAGAGGAGAAAATAGTGGAGGAATCCCTTGCTTCAAATGAGATTAGGGCGATCTAGGATATGTGGAAAATAGCAAAATTTTATGAAACATCACCCAAATCAAGCTGTAGCCCTGCAAGTGGTAGATCTGTGTAAATATGGCTGAGTGTTACATTTCTGAGAAATCCTCAAAAGGAGGCAACGTCACATGTCATTAGGGTAGGTCAGTCCCTCGTTGAAGATGCAAGTGACTCCATTCCTAGTAGGGAAAGTCGTTCTGTACAGTAACCCTCTTGTCTCATGTCCTTCACACACTAGCCATGAAGTTTTTCACAGGTAAGTGCAGGAAATTTGTTTATTTTTTCCTCTATATTTTCCATGTACTTCATTATTTTGTATGATATTGTGGTTATTTTTGGGTTATGGAATAATAAGTCATCTGAGTTTCCATGACTTCTTATGGGAGAAATTTGCTTTTATGTATGAGTGCTTTGGATTACACGCGCATTACTGGAACAAATTAGAGTAACAAAATGAGCTTTTACTGTATATTCAGGTAGCTTTTGCCCTTTTGGGCCGTTCTGAAATCCAAAAGTTTTGGAGGGTGCATTTTCATTTTTATTTTTTATATTTAGTACAGGGTGGGTGTACAGGGTCTCACTACGTAGATAGGACTTGTAGTGATCTGCTTGTGTTCAGCCTCTCACGTGCTGGGCTAACGGGTGCACCACCACGCTCGGTCTCAGTCACCATCTCAGTGCCCCCCCCCTGGGGGTGGGGCCAGCATGGCAGCTGGGGATTGAACCCCAGCTGCTGCACTCTGATGAAGCAGGTGCTTTAACCCCCTGAGCTGTTTGGCCAGCCCTTGGAGTGTGCATTTGAGATTGCTCGAGTTAGGACGAGGCGTGGGGCTGATGCTGAGTTTCATTCTAGAAGCTGGGTCCTGAGTGTTCCTAGGCATCCTGTGGCCTTGCCGCCTCTTCAGACAGCTCGTCCCAGTCTGTTTCTGTCTCTATGGAAGTCACCCTTCTGTATCTTGAGTTTTGGATGGGGGGGCAGGGCCCCCGGTGGAGCCATCCCAAGGACACAGTGGGTGCCTATCATTTCCTGTGTGCTGCTTTACTCTCAAGGAGCTCAGCAGCTGATTCTAGGAGGCTCAGGGGTGTCTCCAGGGCAGCTTCACACTAAGGAGGTCCTTCAGTGGACCACAGAGCCTGGGAAGTTTTACAGTACAAAGGCCCTTTGTCTAAGTCCATGTAGGGGAAGACACATTGATGGTTCTCTTTTCTGTTTAAATGTCCTGTGTGAGGAGGGTGGGAGCAGAATTGAAGGAAATTAATACTGGATCTCTTAGGACTTGAGTTGTTCATACAGGAGGAGGCCATGGAAAGGATGTTTTGTGGATTAAAGACCCAGTTTGGGTGGGGAAGAAAATAGGAGTAAAAAACTGGCTTTGTAATACCACTCGGGACTGAGGGAAGATACAAATTTAATGTGAAGACGCAACCACATAGCTCAGAGATCAAGAGAGAACTTAGTAAAATGATGTGTTGTCATGTAACCAGAACTGTGGGTCAAGGAGTGGCAGGTCCCAAAGACTCTGGCCTTCGATCCCATTGGATTTGATTGTTAATTACTGTTTACTTACATTGCTTGAGCTTGTGTGTGTGTATATATTTTTATGTGTTCTCACATAAACATTGCAAGTCTTAGACCTAGGAAGAAATTCAACAAGTGAAGCAAGAAGTCTTCATGTTGTATCTGTTTGCCATCTATTTTAAAATGGGATTTTATCACCTGTTTTCTAGAATAATCACTTCCTGTTTACTTAGCTGTAAGGTGAGGTGGTAGGTGTATTTGACAAGAGAGGAAGAATGTGCCTATGGGTCTCTGAGTAGTGTGTTAGAAAGTGGTACTGAGTGAACTAGAATTCCTGGATGGCAGTGTGGAACCTCAGGGGTACAGATGTTTGCAGCGTGTAGGCCTTATATATTAGTTTTGCAGTACAAGATAAACTAGAAAGAGGAGGTACTCTGTTATGAGTCCAGTTCCTAACAGTGTGTTCCCAATTTTAGGCACTTAATTGTCCTGGACCTGGGGGTAGTGTTTTAAATGCATTTGATTTGTTGAGTCCTCTCAAGGTCTCTTAAGAGGAAGGGATTGTCCTGCTCTTGTACGTGACCCAGAGGGAGACCAAGGCTCACGAAATTGAAGCAACTTCCTGGGCCTTGGGCAAGTGCTAGACTATGAACTTATAGTGTTTTCTGTTCCCTGCCCTGCCCGTGTGGAGGATGGGAGAACTAAGGTGGACTGAGGTTGTGGGGGGGACCAAGGGCATCAGCCACCTGTGTCTAGACCCTGGAGTGCTTCCCCTGGGGAGGCCCAGGGTGCGACAAGAGCTTGAGTAAGATGTCAGATGCAAGCTGGACAGGGGGAAGCTCTGGGGAGCTGTGAGAGTAGTTGTCCTTGACTGAGGCAAGCGGAAGTTGCATTTTTTAACAGCAGGATTGAGAAACTGAGCTGGAGAGGAAGAGGAGGCGACTAAGGGCAGCTGATTCCCACAGTCTGGCAGACTTGGATGCTGTCATACTGGGTCGCCTGTTTTTAGGTGATCATGTAGGGGACACTGAATAAAATTACCTGTTACTATTATATCACCGCCATTCTGTAAAACAAAGCACATCTTCATTCAGAAAGGCAGCCGTAGCTCATACTCAGAATAAAAGAATGATCTTTGAGTGGGACAAATTCATTTTCTTAGAAGGGCTTGGTGCAATGCTTCCTTCCTTCCCTTCTTTCGTGTTACTGACCAGTGAAGGTGTCCTGATGGCCTGCGGTGCTCTTGTACCACACTTTCTGGCTGTGCGGTAGAAACTATTGTGTCCGTGAGCTGACTGGGAGGGAGGATCGTGGTGGGAGGATGTGTGGGTATTTGGCATTCAGGTATGTGGATAGTTAGGGTTTGAGAAGCCATTTTATAGGGCAAGGAGCCCAGCTGTGCGGGAGAATGGGGGAGGCCTTTGTGAATTTAGGGTGGGTGACAAATGCTGGGGTGGATGGAACAGTTAATTACCACCTCCCGGGCAAGTGTCGGGAGGAAGACAGCACTGAGTCCCCAATCTTGGGGGCAGAGAAGAGACTGAATCTGTCTCACAGGCCTGGAAGCGCACGCTGGGGGAGTCCTGTGCACCTGGGGTTCAGTCTGAGTGGCGTGTTGTTCTCTGCATGCACTTCTAATTCATGGTGTGCTATTCAGGAACCTTTTCAACAACTTCCTGGTTGACTTGATGTAACAGGGCTGTCACTTCAGGCGCGATGGCCTTCTGCTTTGGCTCTGTGGAGTTGGTGGCCTTGTGATACCATCAGTCCAGTACTTGCATTGGTTTTGCTCCTACCCCTACCCTTCAGCATTCGGTGGCTGGTTGAGTGGACTTTCTGACATACAGCAGGGGTCCCTCAGCTCCAGCTACCCACTGGTATGGTAGGCCTGCTGGGAGCTGGACTGGGCAGTGGCTGGTGAGTGACTGAAGCTTCGTCTGTGTGACAAAGTTTGTGTGATGGCTTCAGATCAGCGGCTGCATTACAGTCTCCTAGGAGTGAGGGCCCTGCTGTGGACTGCACTTGCAGGGATCCAGGTTGTACTTTCCTTCGAGTCCTCTTCTTCTGCAGAAGAATCGTATTCCACAAAGCTAGTTCCTGTGCCCAAAAGGCTGGGGACAGATGGTGTGCAGATCACTTTTATGAAACATCCCTCCCTGAGTGTCCCTGGAGTGTACCCCAGTGCCCCAGCTCTGCTGCAGGGTCTTACACCTGGGTCTCCACCTCATGGGGGGTGAGGGTGGGGTAGTAAAGGTGGGGTGTGGGGAGAGGGCTGGGGAAGGGGGCTAAACCTGAGAGCTCTCTTGGCTCATCTCCCTTAAGAAGCCAAGGCTTGGAGCTAGAGAGGCCATTTCCAGGGCTCCAGATGTGGACCCCACCTTCCTGCTTCTGGTTCTTCCCCACCCCAGCGATGCTGCAAGCCCTAGGGGCTCCCCTGAAGATTCATAATGGACGCTTTGAACAGTTGCCCAAGGACAGTTTTCAGATTTTCGGCCATTTTTCTCTTTTAATGGAAACTCTGACGGACTAGTTGGTTAATAGGTCCCGCTTCTCCCAGGCCACTTAACTTTCTAATTTTCAAGCATTATCTGTGGAGAAAATTCTCCCTGGAGAAGCTTAGGACTTAATGAGCTCAGTCAAAGTCATCCTCAAGTTGTGGGCAGCAGCTTTGATCGTGGGGATGGGAGTTTGGGTTTCCAGAGTGGGGGAAGGGAAAAGAGTCTGCCCATGATTTGTTAATCACTTCCTTGGCCAAGCGTCTCCCTGGCTCCCCTGGGAGCCCAACACGAAGGCTTCTCAGGATTAGCTCCAGCCTGGGCTTTCTGTCTCCATGGGAGTTGCGCTGCTTCCAGATCTTTCTTTGTTTCTGGAAGCTTTTGCCCTGGCAGGCAGCCAGATGGTGGGAGCAGTGGTGCACACCTCAAGTAAGTAAACGTTCTTCCGTTTTCAGGGTTCCCCGCGGGGGTGGGGGTGGGGGGGTGCTCCTTTTTGGCCCAACCAGCTTCTCCAAGGAGCAGGCGCACGGGGCCTGTGCATGTGTGTCAAGGATTTGCAGAGATCCCACTGCTATAATATTTACATCATTGTCTTGGTACCAAGACCTCGTTTGTTTGTTTTAGAAAAGTCTTAACAACCCATCAGCCGTGGGCATGCCTGCTTGTTGGCTATTTGTTTTCCTGCTTGTGGTTTTTGTTTTTATGAGGAGCGAAGAGGCTCAGCCTGGTCTTTCGGGGAAAGAAACTGCTGTATAAGAGAAAACTGGTCGGTGTGAGGTCAGGGGTGGTGGGGTGCTCTGTGCCCAGGCAGTGTCCTCAGTGCTCCTTGGCTGCGCCCTCTTTGGTCCTCTCGTTGCTTTCCAACTACAGGTGCTAGTTTGAGTTGTGTATGTCTGCCCCCTTCCCCCTGAGAAGGCCCGGTCCCGGCCCATAGTACTTGTGAGCGTGACCTCATTTGGGAGCAAGGCCTCTCCAGATATAATGAGTTGGAATCATGGTATTGGACAAGGTTCAACTGAATTCCAGTGACGATGGCTTTTTCTTGAGAAGGGGCACACAGACATAGAGAGGGAAGGTGGAAATTGGAGCAATACACATGGCAGCTGAGGGTCGCCAGCGACCACCAGGAGCTGGGGAGTGACCTCCCCAGTATTCAGAGGAAGTATAGCCCCTACCAGCACCTTGATTTGAGCTGCTAGCCTCCAGGACTGTGGAATTATAGATGGCCATTGAATTAAGGCCGTCTGCCGGCAGGAGGCCCTCCAGGTACAGGGGTAGCTCAGCTTCACAGCCTGCATTTGCACAGAAGAGTCCTGGAGTTTCCCAGGGGTGCAGTTGGTTTTGCTGAGAGGACAAAGACCCGGTGTTCTCTCTCTAGCAGGCATGATTGTGGGGTGGTGAGTTGATGCCATTTCTCCCCCATCAGGAGGGCTTGTGGGTAATCAAGATCTGGGAACTGTTCTTCAGAGAGGTTAGGCAGCTAGTTCACTTCTGTGTGTACTTGGGAAAGGGTGAGTACAGAAGGGACCCATTGCTTCCCGAGCTCTCGAACACTGTGTGTAGCCTCCAGGTATCTGACCCTTCCCTCAGCAGCTCACCAACTCCTCACTGGGAGAAGCGGAGGCCTCAGGCAGGGGCCTTGTCTAGAAAGGTGTTATTTCACGGGACACCCGTGACAGATTCTAGTGAACAGAAAAGGATGTGATCTGGTGCATGTTGCGGTGGGCTAAATTATGTCCCCTGAAATTCCTATTTTGAAGCCCTAATCGCTAAATACCTCAGAATGTGATTGGCTTTGGACAACATAGAGCCTTTAAAAAGGCCATGAGGGTGACACAGGGTTTGGGGTTGGGCCCTAATCCAGTGTGACTGGTGCTCTTGGAGGAAGAGTAGGTTTAGGTTTGTAGAGTCGTCAGGGGTGTTCTCCCACAAAAGAGAAGGTCATACGAGGACACAGCAGGAGAGGAAGCTGCCACCTTCAAGTTGCAGGGAGAGTCCTCAGGAGAAGCCAACTCTGCCAACGTCTTGACCTTGGACTTCCGTTCTCCAGACTGTGAACAAATATACTACTGTTGTTTCGGGCACCCTGGCCATGGTATTAGGTAATGACATCCCTGGGGAAGCAGTCAGGTCAGGTAAAAGATGAAGAATCTAGCCACAGAGGGGGTCGTAGGTGGGTGGGTGGTGTTGTAGGGCAGCAGGGCAGCTGGGGGACTGGCAGGGCAGAGACAAAGGTGGCCTGGGTGCTTCAGAGATGGAGAGACTGACCAGGACATGTTGGGGAATGGTACAGGGTAGAGTGGACAGGTCTTGGGTTGGGTTGTTGGAACGGGGGAGGATTCAGAAAGACTGCCCCTGCATTGTGGTTGAGAAGCTCCATTCCCTGGGCGTCAGGTACACTGGCGGGATTTTCTCTAGGGCTCAGGCAAGAGACTTCACAGGGTCTAGAAGACCTGGAAGGTGTCAGCCTCTATGTGACAGGTGAGGCAGGGTGCCATGAGACGGAGCCACAAAGAGGGACAGGTGAGCTTTGGTGAGTACAGCACAGCACAGTGCAGCTCCAGTCTGCCAGGGAAGGCACTACCAGAGGAAATCAAGGAGAAAGACTACAGCCCTATGCCTGGAAACCACAGGCTAGAGCATTTCCAGATGGGCCAAGACACCAGGTGGGCAGGAACCGCAGCCTGGGTGTGCAGAGTTCCCCGGGGACAAGAGGATGGACAGCTACTAAGCATTTTTTAGACGGTTGTTTTTTTTTTTTTTTTTTTTGTCTTTTTGGGACAGGGTCTCGCTATGCAGTTGAGGCTGGTCCTGAGCTCACTTTTGTAGCCCAGGCTGGTCTCGAACTCGCACCAATCCTCCTGCCTCAGCCTCCCGAGTGCTGGGATTACAGGCGTGCGCCACCATGCCCGGCTAGACGGTTGTTTTTCAAATCGATCATGGGCACGATGGTTCAAAATTTGAAAGAGGATACGGGGCAGAAGTCGGAGCTCTCTCAGCCCCGCAGTTTCCTTGCCCTTCTTACTGATGCTTCTTAGCCAGGGGGAGACCAGCTCTGAGATGCACGTAGTGCATATGTGAGTCTGGTGGGAGCCATTTTCATACAAGCCTATGTATGTGGTGTGGAGAGGCTCAGTTTAACCTCTTTCCAGAATTCTTCGCATAGCCTGTGTGCTGTTCTGTAAGTAATTTGTGTTTATTAATTGGAATCTGTATTGTTCTGAAAAAGAAACACAACCAGATGGCTTGGGATTTACAGCGTACATAGAGGCTCATAGCGCAAAGCCCCTTTCGCTCTGACCCCAGCCTCCGGGGCCTCCCCCCTTGGAGGCTTCCCAGTTTGGTGTGTTGTTTAGGTTACTTTGGTTAGTGGTCACTAAATAGGTTTCAGAGAGCTCTGTGTCAGAACAGAAAGGGATTCTTGTCTGTGTTAGTGGTTTTTATGCGATCCTGTTTTGCAGAGGTACAGTCTTTGGTTCCGCCATAGATAGGTCAGTTCTTTGCTGTGACTGTTGGAGCCTTATGATTCCGTCTTCCTGAGTATCCTCGGGCACAGATTTGCAAGTCAAGGAGTCCAGTGTGTTCATAGTTTTGCGAGTTTCTGCCAAGATGTCTTCGAGAGGCACTGATGCAGTTGGTTCCCAGCAGCAGGAGAAGGGTACAGCTTGCCCTACAGCTTGGAGCCCACGGTCATCATGCTGTGGCTTCCTCCTCCTAGATGGTGCTGTTTCTCATTCTTCATACCAGTGAGCACCTTTTCAGAAGCTCAAGAACCTTTTTGTCTTGGTGAACTATTTGTACTTCTTTTCCTTGTGGAGCAGTGGATCTTTTTCTTACTGATTTGTGGGAACTACTTATGTATTAAGGAAATTAGCCCTTTGTGCTACGGGTTATGGATGGCATCTTCCTTCTTTAGTCAGGTTTATTTGTTCTTTAATGAACGGCTTTTGGATTTTCACATCATATTTAGGAAGAACTTCCTCACTCCACAATTCTATATTAGGAAGTGTGTTTAATCTGTTTTTTTTTTTTTTTGTATTTAAACCTTTGATCCCAGTGGAAATGATTTTGGTGTCATGCGTGAGGGAAGGAGCCAGTGGTATTTGGTCCTGAGGTGAATGGTCCGCTGCCCTGCCTCTTTATAGACCCAACCGCTCTTGCTTGTCGCTTGCTATGTGTTCATCTTCCGTCGCTGAATAACAACACTGTCACACAGATTTTGCGACTTCTGATGGCACCCCTCAGTCATCTCGTGCTTTCCAAGTCACGAATCAGGGAGCTGCCTGGCCGAGCTCTCTGTGACCCATGATCAAGGTGTCAGCCGGGCTGTAGTGTCACTGACACTTGACTAGGAAAGCACCTGTGTCCACACTTTGTGGGTGTTGGTGGAATTTATTTCCGTACCGGCAGCCAGAAGAAGGCCCTCCCGTTTCGTAGGGGGGTAGACTGTGACTACCAGGCCACTGGCAGTTCCTTTTCTTGGGCGTCCCGCAGCCTCTGGTTTCATCCTATCAACAAGGAAGAGAGAGATTCTAGCGTGGTGGACGGTATGGTATGGAAGTCAGTGGGGGTGTCCACTTTGAAGGAAGGGACATCACACCAAGGTGTGACCCCAGGAAGGGGAGACCAGGGCAGGGCCTCCAGGGCTGCCTGCACCTCTGCCTTACTTATGCCTCCCATCTCTGTACATTTGCACCTGTTTCTGTCACCGGCCCACTGCTTGGGACTGAAGAAGCAAAGCCTGCTGAGAGATCAGAAGCAGGAGCCACATCTCTGCGCTTGTCTTTCCTGCCTCCTTAGCTTGGCATCCGACCTCGGCACTTTATTTCACCGAGACCCTTGGACATCCGCCTTGCTGAACTGGGCACAGAGGCCGGGTACCATCTTGGTGTCCACGCTGCATGTCTCCAGGCTGAGTTAACCTGGGAACTGCTTGGGCATAAGGCTGTGGTGGTGAACCTGTGGCGTTCGTGCCACAGCCAGCGGTTTGTTATCACTGAACACTCTAAAAGGTTCCCAGCTCTGGCAGAAGGGAAGGAAGCTTGCAGCCTTGCACTGTGTTTTACAGGGGATCTTGCTCATCTGGATCAGCAGCACTTTCTAGCTGCACCACTGCCTACATGAGAAATCTAGTGCGGGGGGGCGTCCCCATTTCCTTTCCCCAAAGTCATTATGGGCTGATTAGCCTGCTGAGAGTAGAGAACTTAACCTCAAATTAAGAGTGAAAAAGCAAACAGCAGTTACAAGTCTAGGAGCTGCCCTGTTAGAGCTGTGATCTTTGGCTGTGGGATTTGCAGGTTGGAGAGGGAACTTGTGAGGGTTAGGGGTGGGCTTGGCCAGAGGGGTGGCCCGGGCAGGAGAAAAGGGGCACCAGGGGAGCTTTGAGAGTGGAAAGAGATACAGTTAAGAAAGAGCATGTTGGTGGTGCTCAGGTGTGCTGATTGATGGCGGCGGATAATATAGAGCGAGTGAGCAGAGAATGAAGAGGCCCAGATGGGACAGCCTCCTGCCCCGGGCGACTGAAGAGGAAAGGCAGCCTTTTTGATATCTGCTGGTAGTTGCTGACTTGTGCTCATGGAGGTGTCTTGTTCCCTTAGGAGTTCAGATGCTGGACCAGGGCAGTGGCCCCTTAGTCTGCAATGGAAAGAGGAAGCCCCAGATTTGGGGGCCAGCTGGGTGGGCTGAGGTGTTCTTGGCAGCAAACCTGCCCAGTTGTTCTTTACACGTGCTGCTAGTGTGTAGCATCCCCGTGGGCTGTGGGCAAACACGCTTGTCATTGCTTTGCCTTCAAGGTAGACAGACACTCTTGTCCAGATGAGTTCTGAGTCTAGTTTTCCTGGGATGCACAGGCCCCAGTGTCCAGGGAAGAACAGGGACTCTGGGTGATGGCACTAGGAAGTGTCACCCCCAGCAGGTGATGTGGTTGGTTGGATGGGGTGCTCAGAGAGGGGTGGGCAGGTGGGGAGGGAGGCAGGGGGACGGGGGACGGATGAGGCTGATTCCCGGAACATGGCCAGCCAGGAAGGGGGTGCTGGAAAAACTTGGGTTCACTCATTTCCTCTTTCCTGGGCCAGTGGATGAATTATATTTCTTTCATCATCAAACTTACTGTTTCCCAGACATCTCCGTAAGGGACACTAAGCTGAAGATCACAGTCTCTTCCCTGTCGGAAATCATTTTAGTGGGGGTCGGGAAGGACACTTGCTGGTGTCTGAGACGAT
>PVJA010009333.1:30055-61223 GCA_004027025.1 Myocastor coypus
CCCCCGTTTCCTTTCTCTTTTCAGTCTCTTCATCTTTTTTTTTTTTTTTTTTTTTTCCAGTACTGGGGATTGAACTCAGGACCCTGCACTTGTCAGGCAGGCACTATTTCCCCTGGCCACCTACTTTCTTGTATTTTACTGTTCTTATTTACATTTTCAGTTTCTCACACCAGAAAGAGAATGCAATATTTACATGTGTGTCTGGTTTATTTCACTTAAGATTATGGTATCAAGGTCCATTCTTACAGCTATAAATGTCTTAACTTTTTTCTTTCTTTATGGCTGTGTAGTACATATATATATTTAAAAAACCTCTTTTTTCCCCCCATTTCTCACTGGTGAGCCTTTGGGTTACTTTCAAGATTCAGCTATTACAAACTGTACTGCTATAAGTGGGTGTGGATAGATAGCTGTGGTAACATAGTTTTAATTCTTCTGGGAAAATACCCAGAATGGAAATAACTGGGTTGAACGGTCCCACTAGTCCTAGTGTTTTGGGGAATCTCACACTGATTGTCACAGCGACTGCACTGGTCTGTACTCCTACCAACAGTGGAGAAGGGTTTCTTTTTTCCCATGGCCCTGCCAGTGTTTGTTATGATAGTTGTTTTCTTTATGATACCCATTTTTTCCTGAAGTGAGATGGAATCTCAGCATTGTTTTAATTTGCATTTTTCGAATGACTTGTGTTTGCATGTATGTATTCTATATGTGTGTTTTTTGGGGGTGGAGTGGAGAAGGATCTACAGGATGTTCAGAGTCTCACTACTAGATCATACTTGTAATGATCCACCTGTTTATAGCCTCCCAAGAGCTGGGATTACAGGTTAGCTCCACCAAGCCCAGTCTCAATTGCAATCTCCTTGTGCCCGGGGTGGGGGTGGGGGGGCTATATATGTGTGTTTAACTGTGTTGCTTTGAGTATTTATTTTTTTGTGTCTTGGAAGTATGCATACTTAGAACATAACTGTGTATGTGTTTTGGGGGACTTACTGATCTATTTAAACTCAAGCTCAGACTCAGTAACTTGTAAGCATGCAAAGTACATCATTCTGGTGTGGGTTATGCCTCTTACTCAGCCATCAGAGACTGCTAGAGGTAGATAATTCAGGGTGGCATGCTGGCTCCATGCCAGTAGGGACACAGGAGCCCTCTTTAGTTAACTACCTCATAGCCCAAGATGACTGCTTGGGTACGAGCTGTGCCATCTAAATTCCAACTGGAGAAAAGCATTACGCAGCATCTGTGTCTTCTTAGGAATCCTCCCTGGAATTTGTACACAGCCCTTTTACAGTGCTTGGTTCCATTGGCCAAAACTTAGTCACATGGTCCATTGTGTGGTAAAGGAGACCAAGGAAGGTGCCTAAATAAAATCTGAGTCTTCTGAGTAATTAACAGAGGTAAAGTCATAGTGGGGGTAGTCAGAGCTTTAAGAGAAGAGAGCCAAATAGAGAAGCTGGCTGCTGCAGACTCGCTTTAGGAAATCTGTTCAAAGGATGCAGGGGGATCTTACGGGAGAGCAGCTTCAGTGGAGAAGCCAGAGATGTCCCAGGGGAGTCCAGGTTGGGAAGTCCAAGGTCAGGCAGTCAGCAGATTCCGTGTCTGGTGAGAGCCGTGTGGTGGGTGGGGCCTGCTTGCTCTGTCCTCACCACGTGGAAGGCAAGGGGGCTTCTCCAGGTTGCTTCCTCACAAGGTGCTAATCCTGTTAGAGCCTCTGTGGCCTGGTCAGCTCCCAGAGAGCCCTGCGCCCCGCCCCTGGTCATATGATCCTTGCTTTGGGCATGAGAGGTCAACATCTGAATTGAGCTTGGGAGACACACAAGCGTGCCATGCTCCTTGGCAGTAGTGGACTGCATGTCCGGCTGTTGTTTAAGTGACCCACGGTGGAGTATCTGTGTCTGCTGCTGGTGGCATCCATGTGATATGTGTTAGATACCACTGTGAGCTAAACTGTGCATGGGCTGAGTCTCCTTGATGTATGAGATTCTTGGCCAGAGTGGGGCTGTTTCTTACATATTGTTGTGTCCCCGGCTCTGCTGCGCATGGGATGTGTGCCTTCACCCAGTGCCCCAGATGCGAGGATCCTTGTGCCTGTCAGTCCTTGCCAGGTCCCCTGTTCCCTTTACCCAGTAGTCTTGCCCAAGTCAGAGGCATTGCCTTCCCCAGAGCACATTACTGAGTTCAGAGAAGCATTTGAAGACATACTGATCACCAGCTTAGTGCAGGGGAGCCAGCTCTGTGGAACATTTAAACTTTAAACACCAATACTCAGAGTTGTTTCTCTTAATAGGCTGAGCGCTTTGGGATGGGGGCAGGGCACTCTCATGTAAATTACGCTTCTCTTTCAGAGGTTGTAGCTGTTGGTGTATTGCTTTCCTGAACTTAGGCTCATTTTAGATTCTGTTGTATGGTTTTACACATTTCTTCATCATTAATAAAGGTAAGAAACTTACAGTGGAAGAGGACTTTTAATGAAGCTGCCTGTTTTCAGCCATTTTCTCATACAATTGAGTTGTTTTTCAACTCAACTTTAAAGAAAGCTTTTCTTCAGTTCTGCTGTGTCTGTCTGGTGTGTTGGCTTGATAAGCAAGATGAGGGAAGAGGCCCAGGCTGCTCCAATGGGCCTGTGGTGGTGAGTACCCGGAAGTAGGCTTCTGTCTGAGTACTCAAGCTGATTGCAGCTTGGGTTCCCGGATGGTAGTAGGGTGCCGTGTGCGGTGCGCTCACAAGGCAGGCCAGGCAGAAGGACATTCTGAGAAATAAGTATTTACAAAGAAATAGTAATACGAGCAGTTGCTTAATTTGCTGCTTGTATGGCTTAGCACTTTTATCTTGGGATTGAAGTTGCTTTCTAGCGTCAGGATGCTGATGAGTGAAGAGTGCTGGGGCCCCTGAGGAGGTGTGTTACTTGATAGGGCGCCCTTCTGGTACCCTAAGGTTAGTCATCCACCTAGGGCAGTGTTCAGAGCCAGGTCTCTACATTGGAAGACCTGTAGCTGAGTGCTGAGATGATATCTTTCCTATGCTTACAGTCCATTTGCACTGTGGTGGTGGATTTCATTTGGCTGTAACAAAGGCACCGGATACGTAGAGTTAAAATCGAATCAAGGGCCAGCCAAATAGCTCAGCAATTAAATCGCTTGCAAGCAGGGGCTGGTGTTTGATCCCCTGATCTCTAGGCTGCTGAGACAGCAGTTGAGACTGGATGTGGTAGTACACGCCTATAATCCCAGCTCTTGGGAGGCTGTCAACAGGTGGAACACTAGGAGTCTGATCTAGTAGTGAGACCCTAGTCACCCAAAAATACAAAAAAAAGAAGAAAAAAAATCAAATCAAGATAGTTCTTCAATGCCTTATTTGAAAGAGAATTTGTAAGCTACCACGGACCACGTGTCTCGTGCTGGGACACGTGGCTGACACTGCACTGGGGACAGAGCTCCTGCTGTCTGTGTTGGGGCCTGGCTGCCAGCTACCCTGCCAGGTGCATCCTTTTCCTTTGTCATTGGCCCACCACTTATCAACTCAGCTTTATCTAGAATGTTAGAGAAGTGCCCTGGTTTCCCCATAACAGAAATAAGGAAACTGGCCTGAAGTGTTCTTGTCTTTAAAAATGGCGAGGTGACAGATTTTTTTTTTTTTATTATTAAAAAGAAGCCTCTTAATTGAGCCTTAATTTCCACCAAAGTATTTTTAAAAGATTTATAACAGTGTTTAGCAGCTCTCTAATATCGTTAATTTGCATAATGCTGATTATCTGGGCAGTTTGAAGTAATTTGTAGCTGTGTCTTCATTACCAGTTAGTAGATATTATCCCCATTTCATTGGTGGGGAAATTGAGGCATGTTATAGAGAAATAACTGATGCATAGGGAAATCAAACTATAGAAAGGAATCCCTGATCAGGGGTTTCAAGATTTCCTGACATTTCGGCCTCGGTTTACACTGTTAACATTATCAGGAAGGGCAGGTTCTTGTTAGGATATCCTCCACTAGCAGGTGGCTGATGGGTTTGAAAGAGTCCTTTTGAAAATGTGATTTCTGATTTTCCTTATGCATGTAGAATGGATATAGCTTACCTAGCTCCCCCATTGTGAAGGTTAATGAATGGGTATGAACTTTGCTAAACAGCCTAGGAGATTGACACTATGAGAAATGGTATTTTATTAATGATAAACTTGAGTTCTGTTTCTGAGCCCCACGAAGGCATTTTCCAGTTTCCTGATTATGAACAACACAGGAGCTGGTAAATCCTTATTGACTGGCTGCCTGTCTAACCCAGCAAAGGTCTTCTTGTCTTATATTCTTCCAGCCAAGCAGATGTTTAGAAATAGGCTATTACCAAGTGACAGCTATTAAATAATAATTTGTATTGTCAAGATATTCCTGAAAGGTATTTCTAACTATGAGAATTTCCCCTGGAAGGCAGTAGTTGTTGTGACCATGCAAGTGTCTTTGTTTCTGTGAAGAGCAAAGATATTTTATGTGTCACTTGCCCAATCTTCAGGCAATAGTTTTGGTTGCTGCTTTTGAGATGACCGTAGGAATCTTTGGTACCCCCAGCTGTGTAGGGACAGCATTTTGGAATCTGTTCTTGTAGATCTGCTGGGCACTGCTGATGTCCAAGTCAAGTTCGTATCATATGAATCTTGGTTTGCATCGTTACTAGGGGAGTCTCCTTTACTGTAGCAGTATTAGCTGTTTTCTGATCACTGCGACAGAATGCCCTACACCTGGTCTCCGAGGGAGAGGTTCGTGGTGGTTTCTTTGGATCCAGCCCACTAGCCTGCAGGAGCCCTACAAGCAGTGCTTAGCTCCCTGTGCTCTGGTGTTGTGGGTTGAATGAAGGCTCCTGAAAGGTATGCCCACCGAGAACCTGTAAATGTGGTTTTATTTGGAAGTACGGTCCTTAAAATAAAGGTTAGACTCTAAAGCCAATGACTAATGTCCTTTAAGAAGAGGGGAGGACACAGGGAGAGAAGAAAGCAGTGTCAAGGAAGGTGGGTGCAGATTGGAACGATGAGTCCCCTGCCAGGCAGCACCTAGGATTGCTGGCCACCACCAGAAGCTAGGGGAGAGGCAGGGGCAGTGTTTGCCTTCAGGACCTCCACAAGGCACCATCCCTGCCGGCGTCAGCCCTCTGCCCTCCAGAACAGAGAGAGAATAGGTTTCTCCTCTTTTGAGTTAAACAGGTGTAGTTGTTTCTGTAGTGCTGGTTTCCTGGGAGGATGGAGAGATGGAAGATGACAGACCGAGCTTGATGGCTTTTCTGAAAGGGCCTGAAGCCTCCAGTCCAGTCTCGAAGTCACGAGTGGTGAGACACAAAAAGGGGGAGCATAGCTGCCACAGAGAAGGATGTTGGGGTGCTAGATCTCTTGTCTTTAACCTTGAAGATGAAGTGGAGCGAGTGTTCCTCTGTGCCAGTAATTGTTGCAGTCTTGAAATATTCAGGACTTTTAGTTACTTGTGCTGTTGGCTAAGGAAAGAGGAGGAACAGTTTGCTAATGAGGAAGATTTTGTTTTTTCTGCTTGAGGAGAAATCTGTCTTCTTAGTGCTCATTAAGTACTTGTTGAGTTGGATCGCTCCATTTTTGGGCAAACGGCATGACATGCTGGTTTACCTAGAGATGTTGGGCTCCTACCAAAAATTTCAGAAAGAGGCCTCACACTACTAATTGCATAATAAACAGCTCCAGCTCCGTGTGTTGCAGACTTACTTGGCCAGTGTTTGTGGGGGAGAGAAGGAACATTTGTGCATTTCTACAGTGCACCAGCCCTAAGGCCAGGCCTGTGGAGTGGTATGATACTCGGGCTTACAGATACGGATCTGGGTCTTCAGAAGTAAACTGACCTGTCTGGGGGAGCATAGTAAGAGGGGCAGCTGAGTCCCATCCACCCCAGCCTTGGCACATCAAGGGACTTTTTCTTCCAAGGGAAGCATATTGAAATTAACTGTCTAAAACTAGTAACCTGGACTGCTTTGGTTAGATGGAGATTGGGTGGGGTGTCGAGGATCTAAGGGCCAGAAATGAGCTCTGTGTCCCTTCTCAGTGGCTTCCCCAAGCACGGGAACAACTATCTGCACCGCTGCATTACTGTATTTGTGTCACCGCTTTTTGCTTGGATCCTCCCACACCTTTCTTCTCTGATGCTGCAGGTTTTCTTTGTGCCTGTGGTATAAGAACCTCCTAGCATTTGGGGCTTTCCTAGTTGGGAAATGTAGTGGACTCCTTCAGGGAGGGTATTTCTGCAGATCCCATGAGATGGCCTTGCTGAGTGGTGGGTATCTTTGGAACTTGCAATGGTCATGCTGAAACTCTGACCTGAGAACTGTCAATACCTGGCTATAGTTGGTGTTTGGGTCCCTAAGAGAGGCAAAATAGGGAATTCTTTGGTGGAGTTCAATTTAAGGAGTGAGGAAGGAATAGAGTCTAGGTTGGTGTCTCAGTTACTCTTTTGCTACTGGGACGAAATACCCAGTGCCCACAATGTAAAATGAAGTAAGCAATTATTTGGACTCACAGGTTCGATGGGTTCAGTCCATGGTCAGCTGGGTCCAAGGCAGCAATGTGTGGTGAGAGGGCCTGGAAGGCTGCTCACCTCATGCATCCCATGGAGAGCAAAGGGTGGAGCTGGGGACAAAACTACACATTTCCAGGTCACATCCCCAGTGACTTGCCTCTTCCTGCCTGGCCCCACCTCATAATATGAGCCTTTGGGGGATATTTTAGATTTAAACAATAATAAGTGGGGAATTTCCAAGAAGATGGATAGGGGATAGTATCGTGATTCCAATGCCTCAAGGGATGGTATTTGTCAGTGGACTTAGACTGATGAGTTTGCATAAGAATGTTGCTCTTTTCACAAGAGACATTCATTACCACGTGTTTATTAGGTCCAGGAGGACACAGATCCATACAGCCAAAGAATGACCAAAATAAACACATTTCTCTCCTTAATGAGCTATTCCTGGTATAACTGGAGGGTGCCTGCTATCTTTAGGGAGAGGCTTAGTTCTAGAATCCTCTCTATGTGCAATGCTATGAGTAAGGTATTAGATAGAGACTCCACTCTGTGGTATCCCTACCTTAGTTGCATTCTTATTGTGGAGGAACAGCACCTGATACAATGTAAAGGAGGAAATGTTTACTTTGGCTCACCGTTTGCAGAGGTTTCAGTCCATAGTTCACTGGCTCTAAGGCAGGGGGCATGGCAAGGGGAGCATGGCAGAGGAGATACAGTCCATAGCATGGTCACAGGAAGTAGAGGGGTGGGAGACAAACAGAGACAGAGAGAGACAGAGAGAGGCAGAGACAGAGAAAGTGAGTGAGAGTGAGAGATAGAGACAGATAGACACAGAGAAACAGATAAGAGACAGACAGATAGAGAGAGAGAGAGGTGACAGAGAGAGACAGAGACAGAGATCAAGGGAGGAGGAGGGCCATCCATCCAGTGACTCACTTCCTCCAACCAGGCTTCACCTTTCAAATCACATTGAGTTATGAACTCATCAGTGAACCAATTCACCCCTAAGTCTCAGGGCCCCGTGATCCAGGCACTTCCCCAAAGCTGGCCTCTGAGCACATGAGGCTCAGAGGGGATAGCTGCATGTAAACCATCATGATCCCTTTGGTAAAGAAAGAAAAAAGATCACTTGAACAGAACTTCTATAATATATGACAACCTTCTCCTTACTGGAATATTCTTGATATCCAGGCTCAAGAAATTATTTTGCAATTTAGTTGATATCGTACTGATGATAGGCTTGGGCAAGTGTGTATGTGAGGTCTGGCATTAGTCAGAATAACGTAGGCCTTAGGAGTAACGTAATTCCCCAGAAGCTTATTAGTCTAACACACAGAAGCCTAATTCTCATTTATATGGAGGCCTTATGCCTTAATGGCAGGAGGGCAGCGGGCTTTTACTCTTCATGGTTACCTTGTCCTAGCTGATCAAGGATGAACTTCCTGGAACATTGTCACAGCAGAGGAGAGAATGCAGGAGCCACCATGTTCTGTCCTTCCCCCTCAAAGTGGTACCTGTCACCTTTTTTTTTTTTTTTTGTCTTTTTAAGGCAGGGTCTTGCTATGCAGTTGAGGCTGGCCTTGAACTCACTTTTGTAGCCCAGGCTGGTCTCGAACTCGCAGCAGTCCTCCTGCCTCAGCCTCCCGAGTGCTGGGATTACAGGTGTGCGCCACCACGCCCGGCACCTTTTCTTGTATCTCACTGACCAAAATTCCTCCCACTTTGGGAAGTACGTGGTGCCCATGACATACTGCCAAGATAGGCCTTGCTTTCTGCCATAAGGAGCATGGACTGCTTTTGGTGAATCTGTCTAACAGTCAAGACCTGGGTGATGTTGAGCCCATTGACTGGATTCGGCTTTGCCCTCCTCAGAGCCCAGGACTGTCCCTGTTTTTCGCTTTTCCTTCCAAGCTTTCTGCCTCAGCCTCTTTCAGCACTCAGCAGATGATGGTTGCATTAAATGAGTGAGACACTTAAAATCTGTTCTGGATTTTGGTATGCATCGTAGCCCTTCTTCCCTTATGGACGTCATGGTCACAAGGGCACCTGCTTAGTGCATGTTTGTGTCACCTGTGGGGGAGCCAGGCTAAGTACCAGTGTGACAGACGATACACAGCTCTTTTACTACCAGAGATTCTGCAGGGTTTTTTTTTTTCTTTTTTTTTTTAATTTTTTTTTTTTTTTTTTCAGTACTGAGCATTGAAGTGAGCTACATGTCCACACCTTTTTTGTTTTGTTTTGTTTTAAATTTTAAGACAGGCTCTTGCTAAGTTGCCCTTGCTGGGCTCTTAATGTGATCCTCTCACATGAACCTCTCAGGGTGATGTGATGACAGGCACGAGTCACCACACCTAGCCATCTTCGATGTCTTTTCGGGATCATCCCCTTAAAACCTTCCCACTGGAAAATCCCTCTACACCAGCGGTTCTCAGCCTGTGAGTGCGATTCCTGTAGGGGTTGCCTTAAAGCCATCGGAAAATGTTATTTATTACGAATCCATTCCGAATCATAGCTGTAGCAAAATTACAGTTTTAAAATAGACACCAAAATTATTTTTTGGTTTGGGGTCACCGCAACATGAGGGACTGTATTGCAGGGTCACGGCATTAGAAAGGTTGAGAACCACTGATCTACACACAGTGGCAGAATTTGGTGCTGGTTAGGTTGTGGTGAGGGGTGTGGGCTTCATTTAGAGTTAGACAAGCCAAAGCCCAGTTCTGATTCCCCTACTTGTTCTCTCTGTGACTTTGACCTAATGACTTGGTCTTCTTGAACTTTTGTTTCCCCATAAAGCGAGCTGGATAAGTTGGATATGGAGTAGAAATGTCTGTTTCTTGCTCATGATTGTCAAGAATTTTATTTACAGCTCTGTTAGTTTCCTAAGGCTTCCAATGAATTTTATAAACTGCATAGCTTAAAATAACAAAAAGTTTATCCTGTCATAGTTTTGGAGAACAGAAGTCTGAAATCAAGGTGTCTTCAGGGTTGGTTCCTTTGGAAGCTGTGAAGGAGCACGTGTTCTCAGCCTCTCTTTCCTGGCTTCTGAAGTTTTCTGGCGATACTTTGCCTTTGGTGGCTTGCACCTGTATTGCTCTGGTCTCTGCCTGTTATCTTCGCATGCTGTCCTCCCTGTCTGTCTCCAAATTTCCTTCCTCTTGCAAGAATGCCAGCCATTGGCTTGGGACCCACCCTGAGGACCTCTTCCTTACATCCTGTAAAGACCCTTTGTTTTAAAAGTATTGGAGATTGAGCTTTGGATAGACCTTTCCAGTTGCTGAGTTCTACAGGCCTCCATAGCATGGTACAGCACTAACCCAGTACTACGTACACAGAAGGCTTTAGCAAATAATAGCTCCTATTCCCCTCTGGATAGAGCATTTGGGAAAGCTTTCATGGAGCTTTCTAGCTCAATTTTGCTGTCTTTACACATCTCTGAGGTTATTGTATCAATAAAACCAAAGCAGTTCTTGTTGTTTTGGGGTGATGCACAGCTTTTAGTTGCAGCCTGTGCTCTTCCAGGGTACGTAGAAGAGCCATCATGCATCTCAATTGCAGAATGCCCTTGGCATTTGGATTTTGAGAGACTTTAGCCCAGTGCTGTGGTGGTTTCCTTTGGGTGCTTTTGTCTTGCTTAACGATGCAAAATAGAAAATGCACACAAATGGTTACCCACAATGAGGCCTGTCTTTACTGCATCTTTTCCCTCCTGAGCCTCAGACTGCAGAAGCCTATTCATGGCAAAGCAGTGAGGGCCCTAAATCTTTCACCCTCATACATTCCATTCCATATTACAGTCCAGCGTGGCAAAATTAATTGTGACCAAGGAAGGGACGACAGGAAAAACTTATAATGGTTTGTCATATTTTGTGGGCTTCGTGAGGGCCATAAATTTCAGGCACATAGGAAATGTACATATTCCATAGGCTTTGCAGATGTATCCGATTCTCTTTCCTCGACTGGTGACAGGTACTTCCAGGCCACAGGATTGTTGGCGCTGAAGTGGAGAAGGGGACAATCATGGCAATCTTCCCAGTGTCCCAGACCGACGCAGAGCCATTCCTCTGAGCTTCTTGGTTATGTGGCTGCTAAGAGCTGAATTATTAATGCCATTTGATGGTGGAGTAGCTGCCTCTGACTGTTGTGTCTCCTCTTCCATTAGCTCTTTAATAGCTGCAATCGTAGGAATCTCATTCCATGGGGAGCGGTTCATAAATCGAAGAGCTTGTGTGTGTGTGTGTGTGTGTGTGTGTGTGTGTGTGTGTATGTGTGTGTAGCAGAGAAGGCCTCTGTGTGGTTTTGTGTCTCAGTCCTTGGGGTTGCCAGTGTTTATGTTGGGAGCTAGCTTAAGCAAGGACATTACCCATGACTGAATTCTCTGAAGAATTCAGACTCCTATGTGTGTGAGAATGCCTCTGTCTCCATCTGTTTGGATGGTGAAAATGCATATTGAAAAGGTTGACATTCTCTAAAGTGACTTTTTTTTTAAAAGATGCTAAAAAAAAAAAAAAAAGATGCTAATGAAATAGTTTGGGTCATGGGCCAGTGAGATGGCTCAGTGGTCTAAAGCGCCTGCCTCCTCTCCTGCCCATTCCCCCCAGCACTGCTCCAGCTGTACTGCACTCACTCTGAACACCCGGTCCCTATTAAACTTGCATGGTCACTGTCTCCCTCAGCCACCATCATGATTATCTACTGGGACCTCATTAGCCACGATGAGATGTTCTCTGACATTTACAGGATCTGGGAGATCGCGGATGGGCTGTGCCCAGAGGTGGAGGGCAATGTGGTCAGTA
This sequence comes from Myocastor coypus, assembly GCA_004027025.1. Classification (NCBI taxonomy): domain Eukaryota; kingdom Metazoa; phylum Chordata; class Mammalia; order Rodentia; family Myocastoridae; genus Myocastor; species Myocastor coypus. The sequence goes on from PVJA010009333.1 coordinate 41,370, forward strand.
GAACAGAGGGTAACACTGACAACTGGCTGTTTGGTGGTAATGCCTCTGCTGAAGGCCCAGAGGGCGAAGGCACCAAAAACACAGTAATCACTGGGGTAGATATTGTAATGAACCATCACTTGCAGGAAACCAGCTTCACAAAAGAGGCCTACAAGAAGTACATCAAAGATTATATGAAATCAAAGACCAGAAAGAGTAAAACCGTCTATGATGGGGGCAGTAGAGCAAATCAAGCACATCCTTGCTAATTTCAAAAACTATCAGTTCTTCATTGGTGCAAACATGGTTGCTCGCCTGGACTATCATGAGGATGGTGTGACCCCACTTATGATTTTCTTTAAGGATGGTTTAGAAATGGAAAAATGTTAGTGGATTCAATGGTAACCTTGGATCTATCCCTTGTCGTAACTGGCTGCTGCTCGTCATCTATACAACACCAGGATTTTAGACAAATGGGACTGAATGCTTCGTTTATTTTGACCGTAATTTAGTTGGAGTGGAGGCATTGTTTTTCAGGGGAAAAAACACGTCATGTAGGTTGTCTAAAAATAAAGTGCATTTAAACTCAGAACGCCTCTTAGTTTAATACATATCTAAACTAAGTCCATTGTAGTATTCGCGGAGAAGATAGAACCTGGCCAGAGACCACTGTTAAAAAGCACAAGACTATCTTCAAATAACTACTGCAGTGGAACTACTTCTTAGACTGGAATATAAGACAGGAATCAAAGTTTTAATTCTGAGTTTCAGAGAAGGGAAAGAGACTATGTTTATAGCAGTGCCAACATTTGAAGTGGAGCCTTACATATTTTGTCACCTACAATGGAAGCAGTTAAGCCTGGAAGAGATTAGTTAACCGTGAAGAGATTACCAAAAGAATAAAAAGACTTAACTCAGTTGGAAGCAAAAAACAAACAAACAAATAAACAAACAAATAAATAAAGTGCCTGCCTAGGAAAGTTTAGGCAAGCGCTGGGACTGCTGGTTGATTCTTGGTACCACATGCTGCACCACCCCACCCCAGGGCAGGCTGAGCCGGCCATAACACAAATAAATAAATGAGGCTTAAGAAAAATAAAATAAAATCTTAAAAAAAAAAAAGAAATAGTTTGGATCATTTAGATTTCTGATCTGAGATGGTTGCATGAATGAGTACAGTTTTCATTGCTGGTCGGGATTCCTGTTTTCCAGGTAGAAGCCCATGAATTGATTTTACAAAATCGCAGAATGGTAGAACTATTCCCCGGGTATCCTACAGCCTTAGACTCTGTTGACAGTGACCCACAGAAACACACTCATTTATCTACTCAAACATTTATATGCATATATCTAGAAGCAGCAGCGCTTGTAGAGCCCCCAAGTGAAAATGTCCAAGCACATTAATGAACAAAGAAAATGTGATATCTCCAGACAGTGGAGTGTTACCCAGCCATACAAAGTAATGCAATACGAAGTGCTAATGTATGTGTACTGCAGGGCAGGTGAACCTTGAAACTGTGTTGAGGTCAGTTACAAAAGACCATGTCTTATAATATGATGCCATTTGTATGAAACGTTCAGAATAGGCAAATGCGTGAAGATAGAAAATAGGCTGGGACTGTCCGGGGCTGGGTGGGGCTCGTGAGGAAATGGGGGTAACTGCTGATGGCTGTAGAATTTCCTTTTAGGGTGTTGAAAGTCTCTAAAATGGATTGTGCTTACACAGCTCTGAATATGCTAAATGCCGTTGAGTTCTGTACTTCTCATGGGTGGGTTGTGTTATATGTACATTTTTACCTCGAGAAAACTGTTTAAAATCACATTTACTTTGCAAATTAGACTCTTTATATAAAGCCGAATCCAAACCTACTCTTTCTGTGTCTAATGCATTCTGATTTATTCTAATTTTTTCCATTTCCTATCTTTAAAAAGTTGCTGGATATGACAACATGCAGGATCCATAATCTACACTTTTCTGTGTTGTTTTCCATCTTATAGAAGAAAAAAAAATCCCAAAACAACCAAAAAAAACCTCTGGGCCCCAGAGTTTAAGAAGTGAATCTGAGTTATGAAGTTGCCAGCAATGGGCTTGCCTCTGCCACCTGGATTCCCTGATCCTCATTTCATCATGTTGTCCAGAGGCTGGGTATTTTTCTGAAAAGACTGAGCAAATGTTGAAGTTAAAAAAAAGTTACTGTGAACCTCCATCCTGAAAAAAAAAAAAAAAAAAGAAGTTGCCAGCCATGAATAGACTCCTTGTAAACCCCTCGTCAGGGCCTGGGCTGGGTAAGGAATCTTGAGGGCCGGTGCCCCTGGCGTTTAGCTAGGTCTTCAGTGTACTACACACCTTATTCATTTTATAGAGGACACTCCACTGGTTTTTTTTTTTTTTTTTTCCAGGCAAAGATGTTATTTTCTCTGCATTTCAGAGTAAAAAATGTCCAAAAATTGCTAGCTGCCTGCTGTTTAGATAACCTGTCTCCTAACCTCACAGCTGAAGTACAGGGATAATAGAAAATGAAGAGATTCACATTTAGGAAATCAGGGAGAGAGTGGGCCTGGTGCCTCCCTTGCCCTACGGTCCTGGAATCAGCCACCTGGCATCATTTACTTGTGCCGGGACTTATGCAGTTGTTATGCTTTGTGTCTACTTGTCCCTCCAAAGCCTCCTGCAGTCATGGGGTGGAACTTCTAGTGTTTGTGATTAACTCATGATCCCCTGGGAGTATGAGTTTGAGTACTACTCCCAGCCTGGGGTGGATAGCGGGAAGGCAATTTAAGGGAGAGAGACTTCCTCTCTGCAGCCGTCGCTGCTGCTGCTGCTGCTGCTCCCGTGGCTCTCTGCTCTTTGCTGTCCTTCCCTACTTGTTTGAAATACAAGGGACAAGGAGCCTGCCCAAAGGGTCCAGCCAGCTGTGTAAATAATAATATTTAAGGGGCTGGGAAGACAGCTCTGTGGCACAAGTGCAAGGTTGTGAGTTCGAGCCCAGTCCTGCAAAAAAAAAAAAAAATTAAAACAGTAGCAGTTTACATAGAAATTTAGAAATCTAAGCATATACTAAGTTGTGGCAGGTCAATCCTATGGCATTTTCCCTTGTCTCTTATTCTCTTTTAAAAGCCTTGTTTGATTTCTTATAAAACAACCATTTACTTGAGAGAGAGTATAGCAGTAATTGAAATTATATTAGGAACAGCACCCATCTAAAAGACCAGAATGACAAACATTCCAAACATAATTTTAGGGTTACACGTTGCTATCCTCAGAGTCAAAAACCTGTTGGAGATTCTTAGCACCACTGTCTAATTCATCCTGTGTACATAAGTGCATGGTTTTGCCCCTGCCATGTTTCATATCTTTTCTGTTTGTGGTCTATTCATTATTTAACTCTTAAGTTCTTGATTTCCATTCAGCTATGGATTTCCATTCAGCTTGCCTTTCCATTTTTATTTCTTCTTGTGAGTTCTTACACAAGGGAGACTATGCAATATTTATACATGTAGGTCTGGTTTATTTCACTTAAGAGTATATGTTCAAGATACATCCACTTAAGTATGAAGTCGTCTAGTTTATCGTTTTTTATAGCTATGTAATATTCTATTGTATAAAAATACCACATCTTTTTCGACCAGTTTTCAGATGATGGGCATTTTGGTTGTTTCCAAGATTTGGCTATCACAAATTGTGCAGCTATGAACAAAGGTGCACAGATATCACTATGATATGATGTTTTCAGTTCTTCTGGGAAAATTCCCAGTCGGGGGATAGCTGGATTGAATGGAATTTCCAGCTCTAGTTTTAAAAGGCTTAAATCAACAGCTTCCAACATTGCCAGTTCTGTTGATAACCCACTACTATTATGGACTATTTGACTATGTATACAAAACTACTTTCTCTTAGTTCAATGAGAAGAAATTTTTATACCAATAGTGATTAGAAAAATTAACATGTCTGTATCCTGTACTCTGAATAACTACTGTGAAGACAACAATATGCATTATATTAATTGTTGTGGCTGTAGTATTAATGTGTTTTGAAACTATCTCATTGTTATTTTTTGTTAAAAATAATAAAAAATAAAAAAACCAGTAGCAGTTACTGGATTTTAGCTACAAGTACCAGTCCCTGTGCAACACACGTGAGGTTTCATCGGATAGTCCTAGCCTCCCAGCTCACCACTAACACGCCTGACCCCCAGCAGAGCTGGTTCCAGTCTTGGCTGCTCCATGTGCCGTGTTCCTTTGGCGACACTAGTAACTCACTTTCTTCATCTGTCAAATGAGAACAGCAACTCCTTTGCTTCCTAGGTGACAGACAACTGAAAATAAGTTAACATATGAACACATCACTTGGTAGGCAGAGTGGTCTACTCTAGGCCTGTGATGAATGACACTTATTTTTATGATTAGGTGGCAACATTTCTTATTCCCATTGTATTGATCAGGAAAGTGAGGCTCCGTCAGATGATTTCACTTGCTTAAGGGTTCACAGCCATGAGCAAGGGCTCAAGGTTAGAGTTCAGGTGGGTCCGACTGTGGATGTCACGTTTTTACAGCTGTCCTTCCTTGCTTGTGATCTGATGGGTAACCAGAGATGTCATATGGAGCGAAGACTGCACAGGGAGAATGTGGACCTGTAGTGCCTTTTCAGATTTGAAAGTCTTCTCTCCAGGGGACCTGCTGGGTGACCTCAAGGAGCAGGAGCAGGATGTTTGCTAGAGTAGGGTGTGGCAGCACATTAGGTGGGGCTGCCACCAATCTGTGTTTTCTTGTGTCTCTTTCTCACCCAACTGAGAAGGAGGCCTTGTCCATCTCCTCTGTGAAGACCTCTGAGCTGAGTTCTCATGTAAAGCCCTGTGTTTACTTTTGTTCCTGTTTTCTGGTGATTACAGTCTGTTGTGACAGAGAGAGGCCCTCTCCATCCTCCGCCTCGGATGCGTGCAGACTGTCCAGGGTGCGCTGAACGCACCGAGGAAACAGAACACACACGGTTAATAGGGGGTCGGTGCTCCCAGCCTTCCCTGCTGTCTCCTCTCACCTGTGGTACATTTGCTCTTGAGCAAGCTTGTGTGCTCAGCTGTGGTAAATGACTCAGGCCCTGTGGAGCAGGCTGAATGATAAAACAAAACAAAACAAAACAACTCTAGAGTGAACCTCAGAAGAGAGGATTATCCTGAATTCCCTTGAAAAATATCTTTTGGAATACCAGGGAGGTCAAAGACATGAGTCTAGGGTCTGTGGTTTGTAAAGGCTGCAGGTATCTAATTGGAGCCTTGGTCTAATAGCTCCCGGGATCCTTAGGCTTCATGTAGTAATAGTAATAGTAATAGTAATAGCAATTTAAAGTCGACTCATTACTGGAGCGGTTATTGCTTTTGTTCAGAATGGCCCATCCAAGTCAGGGCCTATTAAATACAGCAATTTAACTGACACTTAGCATCTTCAGAGAGATAAATTATCCTTTGGCCTGGTCACCTCCACTTTGAAATGTGATCACTGGTACAATTCCTGGGAGAGTAATTCGGGCGGGTGCGTTTGTTCCCTGGAGCCTGCACTACAGTCATTCATTCAGCTCACTTTTAATGGGGACCAACTCCGGCCCCGACACCACACGAAGCTCTCGTCTACGGTGAACACGAAGTTGATGTGGATCCTGCACTGGGGGAAGCTAATAGCTTTCGTGGAAACACCGACTGCCAGCTGTGTGCAGAGCCCTGTGCTTGGTACAGGCTGAGAGACAGCAATGGCAGGAGGCTGCTGCCGCTGGAGCCCCTACCAATGTGTTTAGAGGACAGACTTGGGGCCTAGCTGCAGGCAGAATACATGTACTAAGAGGCATAGGGAATAAGGGCCCAGAGGAGCCAGGAGCTCCTGGCTTGGTAAGGTTGGAGAACCCTGTGGATTCGTGACCCTTGAAGGTTGTTCTCTGCTGTGTTGCCACCAGAGGCAGGAACTAAGATCTCCAAGGGAGAATAGGTACCTACCCTGTAAGGTGCCACGAGAGTGACCCCACTCCAGGTACTTTTTCATTGTGTCCCTCACGTTCAGGGCCGTGTTGCTTGTTGAAGTGGTAGAACTGGTTTCTGAGACCCTGAGGGCTGTGCTCCAGCTGCACAGTGGAATCTTGCAGACGAAGGAGCTACCTGGAAGAGTGGAGATGAAGGAGCTACCTGGAAGAGCAGGCTATAGATGGAAAGAGAACTTGGGCCCAAAACTGACTTCAGTGGGAAAGTGCTCATTGCCTGGAGCCAGACTGGTTGGGAAGAAGTCCATGTTCACAGTATATATGATGCATAAGCTGTGATCAAAGGACATGGGAGATGTTTAAATTTTAAAGAATTACGTTACAATAAAAGACACATTACTACTAATCCGTACCTTCCCAAAATACTTCTCTTGGATCCAACCACATTTACTCTGTTCTTTTTGCCACCGTTTGAAGCAGTTATGGAAGTCCACTTGGGTAAATGTCTTAAGGTATAAAAAACACAGTGAACACTGCTGTTGGGTGCCAGTCCACAGAGAGGAGGCTTGTGAAGACATTATACTGTGTCCTTGTCCACCTTATGTACTGGGTCTTGCACCATGGATTTCCTGGGTCTTCCAAAGGAAGCTCCTAGGTGTTCAAGACAGAGTCAAAATAAGTATGGAAAATGAGTGCTTTGAATTGATTTGGGACAGGAAGGCAGCCAGGGAACTGCAGCAAAAGACACAAAAGAGGACTTCCAGAAGGGCTTCAGAAAGTGGCATGATAGAAACTTGTACAGCCATTATGGAAAACACCATGAAAGAGTCTCAAAAAATGAAAAAGAGAACTGCCATGTGGTCAAACAGTCCCACTGCGCTGTATGTATCCAAAGGAAAGACGGCCAGGGTATGGAAGAGACATTTGCACTGCTGTGTTCCTGGTAGTATTGCTCACAATAGTGAAGAAGTAAGAACAACCTGTCTTTATCCACTGAGGAGTAAATGAAGAAGCCATGGTACATACACATGATGGAGCTGTATTCATGGTAAAAAGAAATAAAATCCTTTCAGTTTTGCCAGCACTCTTAGAACTGGAGATTAGTTTTGTTTAGGTTAAAAAGCCAGGCACAAGTGCCATGTTTTCTCTATTATAGCTGCAATCCAATAGAAGTTGAGGGTCAATCTCATAGAATTTGAGAGTAGGATGGAGCCACTGGGGAGAGGACAGAGAAGAGAGGGGGACATGAGGAGAGACTGCACAGGGGCCACTAGAATATAGTGAGGTGGGAGCCACAAGTGCCAGGGTGCTGTCGCACAGTGGGGTGACCACTGATAACTGTACTGTGCGGTGCGTTTTAGAAAGCTAAGGGAAAGTGTTTTCAAAGTTTCACTGCAAAGAAATGGTAAATGCTTGAGGACACAAATATGTGGAGCCAAATTAGAATATGTAATATCTGTGAATATATCTCAAAGCATTACATAGCATCCATTAACATACACAATGTTCATATTTTGGGATGTTACTTAAAAATAAGTTTTGAAATATTGGTGAAAATAAACTTGAACATATTGGTGAAAAAGGAAAGAGAGTGGCATGAATGACTGAGTAAGTGTGTTCTCAGCAAGGAGGAATCCCGGGCACTGATGCCGTGCTGGCCCCGCCCCCTGGGCACGCTGAGCCAGCCATGGAGTCCAGGTGTGGTGGCTCACGCCTGTAATCCTAGCACTAGGGAGGCAGAAATCAGGAGTGTGAACTGCGTAGTGGGACCCTGCGCGCACACACACACACACACACACACAACTCTGCAGCAAGGAGGAATATTTTAAGTATATGTTTTTTTACTATAATATAAAACTTCTAGATATTCAGTGTATTTTTTTAATTGTGTTGTGCATTTCCAAATCACAAGTTAGGATGGCTCTTACATTCAGTGAAGAATTCTATTTTTTTTTTTTTTGAATTCTTTAATATCAGCATGATGCATTTTTTTTAATCCGACCAATACAATTTAATTTAAGAACGGGGGGCGGGGGGAATAGTGTCTCCAAAAGCTCCCCCTACTTTGTTGTGTGTTTAACAGCTTGGTTCATTAAGATTCTAAAAAATAAATTTTATCACTGTTTTTACTGTCATTTGTTTAGAAAGTACACTTAAACAGGAAGAAGGAAATAAGAGAAATTTTGTTATTTTGTCCTTGCAGAGATGTTCTTCATATGTGTGGATATGATTTTTCTTCCTTTTTCCAATTTACACACAGTGAACACTGTTCACGAAAACATTTCTCTTTTAGCTTTTCCTTAGTCTTCTTTATCCTAACCCTCTTGGCCAGTTCAATGTTTATTAACTTTATTGTGTGGTTAGTGTTGTGAAAGGCCATCATTTTTTAAAAGTTGTCTCCTAACCAGGAGTTGTACTCTAAGTGCACAGCATACCCCTTGGGTGAGCTGCCCTTAGGGGGAGGGAGTGCCTCGCCGTTTCTTTCAAATCAGTTTTAATGGCCATACTGATTTCAACTCAGGTTCACTCTTCTGATGGCCAAGCCCATTGGAAGAGTTTCTGGAAGCTTCACATCCATGCATGACCCCAGAACTGAGTAGCTTGGAACAGACACAGTAGCCTCACCTAGGGCAGGAGCCCTGTAGCTCAGCACCTTGGATGTCTGCTGTCACGTGGTCTGTACATCCAGGAAGTAGGAGGAAGCCAGTACTGCATCCTCCTGTTACTGTTACTCTCCTGAAGGGCACGTGACAGCTTTCCAGGGGCCCCACTCGTGCCTTCTACCAGCATCTTCTCCTCTGGTTGCTTTCTTTTCTGCTTGATTGATAGCCATTTAGGGTTCTGTTAGGCCCTTGTCTGCTCCCTGCCTCTCTCAATTGGTGGCTTGGGTCCACTATGATCTCATGTAACTCTGACAGTGAACTCAGACAAAGTATTGGGAAGTCAGAAGTGTAGATGAACTGCTTTGAAGTGACTTTTAGCTCAGGTTGCTTAGGTATGTCCAGGACTCTGACACACACCTGTCTCACTGTTCCCCTCTTTCTGGTAGAAAAGAATTAGGGATGGACCACCTAAATCAAGCTCTCAGGTGTGTGCCACAGGAACTCTCAGGCATCCTCCAAATTTATTAATTAAAAATAGCCATGTCCTACACAGTGGTGCCAACTTTATCTTTAACTTCCTGGTGCTGAATAACCCTGAATGTGCTATTTGGTGATTGTCACATTTTTTTTAAAAAAGGTAACATGGAACAAATTTCCAGTTAAGACGAAGAATGTGTAATTTCCTGAAGTCAGGATTGAGGTCGCAACCTTGAATGGTGGAGAATTCCAAGTATAATTAATCCATCAGATTACGATGATGGAAAGGAAATGCCCCGTCAATAGCAGATACGATGAGAGGGTGACCCTGCCATGACAGGTTCCCTCTCCTGGCGGCCAAGCCCAAGCTTCGCTGCCCGGGCTGGTGTAGCTGTGTCTCCTAGCAGGCTGAGCATGTATTTCCTCTCTGCCGGCCACTTAAGAAAACGAAAATATTTGGTTGGGTTCTACTTGAACCTTTTTTTTTCTTCCTAATAACCTTTCTCTGTCTGCAGACTGTACAGCCATTAGGCTGCCACAGTGAGTGAGACATTGGGCTGCTTTCTCTGCATTGATTTCCTGCTGACTTCTGAGCCCCTTCAGACAGGAGCTCTCTAAGCTGAGCAGGTTCAGGGAAAGAATGTTGGTTGGGTTTCACAGCAGAGTCCTACCACATTTTGTGCTTTGGAGGCAACCGAATGGTCTTATCTGTGTCCCTGCACTGCTAGTTGTAGTCTTGGGATGGACTGTCCTATTGGTTCAGCTTAGGACATAAGGCCCCTCTCTGGCTAGAGAGGAGACCCCAGGTTACGGTACCATTGCATTGTAGCTTTTGAGAGAAGTGATTCCAATAGAGTAGAACAAAAGAGCATGCTGGGTAACTTTTAAAAAAGGAAATAGCACCGCCACCAGTGTGTCCACTGTTGAAGTGACCTAAAAATGACCTACTGTCTCCCTGTCCTACTGGAAAGAGGAATCCATGAACTTGGTAGGTAGCACCATCAGATATTTCTACCTGGCCATAGAGGTTTGGTTCCATTTAATCCTTTCTTCTCCCCAAATCACACAGGCTGTGCATTTATCAGCGTGATAGTATTATAGGAGCAAAAGCCACATTTGGGCTCTGCTACTCTGTGGCTATGAGATTGTGACTTTTCTCAGCCTTGGTTTTCTCATGGATGCCATCAGTCAGGGAATGAAATTCTTTGAAGTCGGAGTTCCGAAATGAATGGAACAGCCCTGGTGAGAGGTGGGGAATGGAGAGGCAGGAGACACCTCCACGTATGCTATGTTGTCTCAGCCTGTTGGTCGTCTTGGGCTGACTGCCTGTCTGTGAATGCCACAGGTCATTGTGGGAGTCTTAGGCCAGCCATGAGTCCGTGACTCTCTGGTTATGTGATCTCAGGCAAGTTACTCAACTCTGAGTCTTTGTGTCCTCCTCTAAAAACTTAGCCTACCTCCTTCCTCTCTCCTGGAATGGTGGTGGGGAATCGAGTGAAGATGCCCATCACAGACACTTACCTCAGGGCCTAGCTCATGGACAGTGCTGCGTTGTCTTTACTCTGGGTGAGATCTCCTGGCGGGCTTAAGCCCGAGGATCCAGGCTTCACATCTGACTGCACTTGTCCTGCTCCAGCTGGCAGCCAGCCCTGTCTCCCAGAAATGTCAGAACCTCTAGCAAAGAGAGAGGAACTTGTTGCTGTTTTACCCACCACAGGAGTTGAGCTTTTCAGTGCTGTGGGTCCCATGTTGGTGGCTTGATTTGCCTCAGTCTGCCCTTAGCTGCTCTCTGCCTCTCCACCTACAGGGAGAAAGTTAGCAGTGCAAATTCTGAGGGCTTTGGGAGAACTTGGAGAAAGATCCACCTACTCAGCAGGCATATATTGATTTATGCTTTAATCTTCAGGGATTACTGCCTTGTTCTCCAGAAAGGCCCCCTCCCCAAGTAAGTGGAAGTTGTACTCATACATGAAGTAATTAATGCACTCTCTACTAGGGAGGGGGCATGTAATTTGCAGGAATGTGTGTCAGGACACACCCTGCTAAATTTACAACTTGTAATTTGCCACAGTTGCTGGTACCAAATGCATAGATTGTCGAGACTAGCTTACCTGCTTTGCAATTATATCTGCTGGCCAGCGTTGCAGGATTGAGTAACTGGGGAGAGGGGAGATTTCAATCACCTGGGTAAATTAGACATGGCTGGGGACCCATATGAGATGGCCCTCTGGTAGGGGAGCCTGGTTAATCGAGTTTCCTTTGTGCAAACTTGAGATCTGATAAGGGCCAGGAAGGGATGAGGGAAGGACACAGGTCCCAGTTCGCAGGCCTTCCTGGGTTTCGATGGCTCCTTGGCTAGGGAGGGTATTTCTCCCGCAGCCTCAGACAGCCCTCTGGAAAAGAAAACCACAGAATTAATCTAACTGAAATGGTTTTATGGTCTGTTTTATGAGCTGCATCAACCCTAATAATTGCCTCCGGGGAGGCTCTTGTTAGTTTTTAAAGCTGGAAGTCACTTCGCAGCTCTGCAAACTAGAGATTTTTGTAAAATCCTCTTAAATTGTCTTCTTTGAGAAACTTGGAGAACGTTGTATCCTGTGAAATGGTCAGCTTTATTCTCCTTTCGTTTTTGAAGCCAGAAAAAGGAATCCTGTGGAAGATGAAATAAAAATGGAGGCAGATCCTGCCTTGGTATAAATCCTAGATCCTCAATTTATTTCACATGACCTTGGGGAGATCTGCTTAGCACCCTCTGAGAGGCCTTTCCCCCTTTGTGAAATGGAGCTAATGATTCCTTTGATTAAAGCTGTTAGAAATATTAGATGTTTGTGAAAGCGGTGGGCACACGGCACACGGAGAACACCCAATAAGTGGTAATTACCATCAGTGCTATTTGTATTTGGGGAGGGCGTGTTATTTCTCAGTGATAAAGAAAGGCTGGCTGAACAATCCAGGTATAACTGTTAAACAAATCGACTTGAAGCCCATGTTCTTTCAGAAAGCCACTCGAGTGTGTTCCTAGCTGCCTGGAAATGAGGACCAGACCCAGACTGGCCTCTGATGGAGTGAGTTCGCAGCTGAAGAAGTTTCAGCCATCTCGACTCTAGGGGCCATGGCAAAGGATGGCATTGTTCTTCTTTGGTCCTGGGACCTCCTTAAGACCTGGAAAGTTCACAAAAGGAATTTAGAAGCTAGGGAGAGACAGCCTATCTCCCAGGAGCTTGCGGTGCTCAAGGACCGTAGCTTTTTAAATGCACTTATTTTGACCGAGTTTTTAGATTTGGGGCTAATTCCATGCATGTCCCAGGCTTGCCGGAGAAAGAATGAATATTTTCTGTGTCTGTTGCTGCTGAATATTTATGGGCTGGCAGACAGCAACTAGGAAAGGCCCATGTTCAACTGGCTAAATATTAATAAGCATATTTAAGAGAATTGGGGCCTTTGTTTTATCTTCTTAAAAATGAATTCATTCTTTTTCACTGGGCTTCTGTAGGAAACTGTATTGCATGAGGGAGAAACACTGCTTTGTTTTCTTTGTGGGTTTTCCAGTTTGGACTTGGATTTCTACTGAGGCCTTATTTTTAAAATCATGTTTTCATAGCAGTAATACCACTGCTCGAGCAGCCTCTTACAGCTTTGCTTATGGAAATAATATATGCGGTCCTTTTATGCTTTTTAATGACCTTAATCATCTGTTCCTTTTCTTCCAGATAGGGACAGTGCCAGAAAGTCCCGCTTTGGTGGGTTTTATCTGCCTTGTGCAGCACTCTTGAGATTAAGGCTCCGTTCCATACCCTCACCCTCATCTTGGCTTCCCACTGGTCAGGAAAGTGGATTTTATACTGTTTGGATGTCCCCAGCCTCTGTCTGTGGGCTCTTTCTACACTTTGCTTCCCAGAACTTCTCAGATTCGTCTGTTGCCTTCCCCTGCCAAGATTTCTCAGGAATCTCCCTTTCTGCTGAGATGAACTCTTACGTTTCGCTGAGTCCGAATTGCCTGTGAAGCGCAGTTAGAGCCCCTGATTTGGGTGCAGTTGCTGTAGCAGGGCTGTGCTGAGCCCCATTTGCTGGGTGACTGTCCTGGCTGGCTGGCTCACTGGTCTCCTGGCTGGAAAGAAGGCTAATGAAAAAAGTAGAAGAGAAGATGGCTCAGTGTTACTTTTCAATTACATACCTGAAAATTAGTTTCCAATAGAATAGAGATGGATCTCCCAGGGCTGCCCAGAGAGCTCAGTGGAGTAGAGCACCTGCTTAGGAGGCACAGGGACCAGGGTTTGATCCCTGGTATACTGTGCTGGCCCCACTCCTGGTGACTGAGGCTGGGAATGATGGCATGTGCATCTGTAATCCCAGTGCTTGGGAGGCTGAAAACAGGAGAATCACTATGAGTCTAATCTGTGTAGCAAGACCCTAAAGATCCTGTACTAAGTACATCAAAAAGTAAATGAAAAAGATGGATCCCCTTCCTGCTCCCAAGGCTTATCTGAAAAGAGTATCAAGTGGAATTGGCAATGTGAATGTAAATGCTTCAGGAATAAATGTGCCGCCACCCCCCCCACCCCGCATGTACAGTTCTCACCTGGGAGTGTGGTGCTGCCCATGTGCTGTCACTTCTGTTATTCCTGTTTCACTAACTAGGAGTTGCGGACATTTGCTCAGAGTGAAAAATGCTATGAGTTGTATTGCCTTTTGCAAGAGCTTTACTAGTGTTTTTGTAGAAAGGAGTGCATCAAGAGCAGACCTGGGGTAACAACCTTCAGAACAAGTTGTCCTAGGGACCACCCTTTTTTGTAGAAATCTAGAACCACTGCTGGGCATTTTTCAGCTTTGCGTATGTGGCCATGTACATGATTGACTCCAAATACTTGCTTTTTTCTCTTGTTTTCTTTGGGATTTTAAAGATTTGAAGGGAACGAGTGAGAAATTTTGATAAGAGTTCTTAGGCCTCAAAAACTGTCAAGCCAGTAGATTGAAGAACATAATCTCTTCTTTTGTGTTTGTGTCTGAGTTAGCTGGATACTGAATATTGAAGCCTAAGCTACACTGAATTATGTGTTGCATTTTGCGATGACTTGCCCCTTGCTCCAGTCGTGCTGAAGAAATGCAAACACAGAACAGCATTAGTCTGAGCAAAGCATGCAACTAGGACAGTGGATCTTCTGCCAAAAATACCATCTGCTGTTTTCTGAAGCCCAAGACTGATGACTCGAGCTGTCTCTGTCTTCAGCAAATAATCAAAGAGACTAGATATATTTATTTTCAGTGTGACCAAGTCTTTCATAATATTTAGTGTTATAAGAGGAATATATGTTGGAGTTATTAAAAGGAGGTCCAGTTCTTTGATTCCCAAATAGCTGCCTAAAGATTTCTGATGGCTTCCAAGTGTTGTGGTCTTAATGTTTCTGGAGTCTCTTTCTACATGGAGAGGCTCGAATAACCCACCAAAGGCTTTTCATATCTGCTCTTCCTCCACTGCTCGAAGTCGATGGTGTTGATTTCTCACTGTGCATAGAGTCCAAATTCCCTAGCTTGCTTTTGAAGCCTTGTGTGTAGTCTTCAAGCCCTGTGATGACCGCTGACTGTCGTGCACCCATTGATCTCAGTGTTTCCTCTGGAATGTCAGACTGCATTTCACCCAACCAGCAGAGCCAACCTGGTTGACATTTGCTCTGATAAGCATTCAACAATGTTTCCCCTAGAATACATTTCCTCCTCCTAAGTAATTTTGTACTTCTCTTTGTGGCATTTGTGACTCCCTGCTCATATAATTACAGTGAGTTAGTGCTCAGGCTCTCTTTCTGCTGGTCAGCCGCACCTTTCCCTTGGACTCCTTGCTGGGATTCCCTGTAGCGTGGAGTACAGTAGGTATTCAGCAAGATCTTTTAGGAGGAAGGAGTACATCGGTTCATTGAATACATGCTTCCTACAGAACAGAGCACGCAGTCGATGATAAGTACCTATTGAACTTGTATTTTGTCCCATGGACTGCATGCAGAGACAGAATGGGATTGTCAAGGGGAGCACTGACTTACACATTTTAGCAGCAAGAACACATGGGTCCCAGAGAAGTTCAGTTTCAGACTTTCAGACTGCGGTAGTCCTCTCACTGAACACTTGCCCTGCGCACAGAAGTTAGGACTTGGATTTGTGTATCAAGAGTTTTGCCAGCTCTGTAATACTCTTAACTGTGACTCTCAAGGGATTCAGAGAGAACAATAAACAACTGTAGCCATGTGTTCCTCCTAATAGAGTGGTGTGTTTTTACTGTGTGCGGGACATGGTACTAGTCAAGGGGGAGCCAGATAGCTCTTGAACATCTCTGCTGTCGTTGGCGGGTTTGTTGTCTTGCGCCTTGATTTATTCATCTATAATGCAGGCACCTGTCTTAGTTACTCTTCTCTCATTGTGGGGACAAATACTGAACACCCAACATGAAGGAAGGGAAGGTTTATTTAGCTCACAGTTACTGGAGGTTTCAGTCTATACTTGGCTGGCTCCAAGGCAGACCTGCACATGGCAGGCAGGAGCAGTTCATGGTGGGGGACAGCAACATAATGGTGACAGAGGCAACGGGCCAACCAGGGCAGCAGAGGGCAAGACAGAGAGTCTCTCTGTCTCTCTTTATATTACATTCAGGCTCTCTGCCTCAGCCTATCCACCTTAGGCCACAACCATAATCCCAGTAGTACTCATACCTGTAACCCCATCAGTACTAAAACACATAATCCCAGTGGATCATGAGTCAAGTCTCAAACTCCAGAAGTCTCCGCTCCATGATTGCATGAGGCTTTAGGGGGACAGTTAGACATAAACCATAATAGCACCATAACTACTAGGTACGAGTTAAATATAGGCCTACTGCACCTCTAATACATAGCAGGTGCTCAGAAATACAGGCATCACTTCTGTGGGGTGGCACGGTGATGGTCCTGTCACCAGCATCCTTAGTACGTGAGGCGGTGGGCTCATGGCATAGCTGTGGTAAAAGGTGGGCCCGAGTCATGTGTTTTTAATTTGCAATATTTTATACATATATATATATATATATATTGGTTGCTGTTGTCCTTGAAAATAGATTATTACTATTGATTTTAATTAGTCAACTTAGATTACTTTCTTTTTATAATCTAACATTGCTAGAGGTTAGAAATTCTGAATAGTGTATTTCAATTTCAATTTCTGGAGCCTCTGGGAATTTTGAAACTAAAACAGAACAACACTGGATGGAAAAAGGTAGAAGAAAATGCTACAGCTTGAGAAAAGAAGGTAGATATTCATGCTCTGTTCAAATTCTAATCTTTCCCTTGTGCGTTTTATTAATTTTGAAATTTGAAAAATATTTATTATGTATAAATTGGCTTGCCCAAAGGTTGTTATGTTTGGTTTAGAAGGAAATGTTCTCATTTATCTATGTGGGCATTCTGAGATATATTTAGTTTTCTGGGCTTACCTCGTCCTTCAACCTGCACTGAGGACAGTGGCTAGTTAATAGGGGAATTTGCTTTTTTGTTTTGTTTTTTAAAAACTTCATTTATTTATGTTATGGCCAGCTCAGCCTGTCCTGAGGGTGGGGCTGGCGCAGCATGTGGTGCTGGGGATCAAACTGTGGTCCCTGCGGTTGCCTAAGCTTGGCTAAGCAGGCACCTTTAGATCACTGAGTCATCTTCCTGGCCCAATAACATACACACACACACATTCTCTCTCTCTCTCTCTCTCTCTCTCTCTCTCTCTCTCTCTCTCTCTCTCTCTCTCTTTCTCTCTCTCTTTCTCTCTTTCTCTTTCTCTCTTTCTCTTTCTCTCTCTGACAGAACCAGGGATTGAAGTCAGGCCGTTGTGCATGCCAAACAAGCGCTTATTCTACAGAGCTATCTCCCCAGCCCCTCCTAGGAGAGTTTGTTCATGAATTTTTCTGAAACTGTATAGTACTTAGCTGAGCCTCTTGGCCTTGGGACAGCTTGTGAACACCAGGGCCCTGGGAGGATCCATGCCTGTTTGTTGGGTTGACTTTTAGGAAATTGGTTCCCTTTTCTCTCCAGGAGTTGTAACCCACGGGGGAGGGTACCTGTGTGAGGCTTTTACTTGTGCTTGAGGGAGAGGGAGGGGGTCATGACACACTGGTGGCTTTCACTGATCACTGAGTTCACTCTACCTCCATTGTTGACACTCCCATATTTTGTGCCCTCTACCAGGACAGGATGGCATTGTAAGAGAGTGGGGAGATAGCACCCTCTCCACCTTTAATACAGACACGGACACTTTGTAGAAAGTTTTCTGTTCCTTTTTTCTCCGGAAGGCCTTACCAGTGTGGTCTTTGGACCCAGGTCTTGCCACCACCCTGTGGGTTGTGATGCCCGGGCTGGGGATGTGTGGTCTGGGGTGTTCCCACCACGCCTCACTGCCTCCCTGGTCCCGGAAGCTAAGCTTCGAGCTGCCTTTCTGTGTTTGCTTAGCGTTTGGGATTTCTGCTGGGGTGGGGGAAGGGTCTGTGGATTGAATTGCTTGCTATGGAAGTTTGAACAGAAGCTGTTTGTTTTGTGAGCACACGGAAGCTGAAACCCCGGAGGAGAGATGCAGACAGACAGGTGCTAGCCAGGAAGGCACCTGAGCACCACGCCTCCCCTGTCCGTGGCTTCACTGTCTGTGGTTTCACTTACCCACAGGCAATGGAGATCCAAGAATATTAAATGAAAAAAATTTCAGAAATAAATAACCCTTACATTATAAACCGTGCGCCTTGATGAGTAACGTGATCTTGCATCGTGCTGTTCCATCCTGCCCAGAGGACAGGAATCCTTTGTTTGTCCAGCATGTGTCTGTGATGAAAGAACCTGCTCTGTCTTCGCTTCCTCAGTGTGGTTAAAGGAACCAGTGACTGAGAACCAGAAAGAGGTGCACGCTGAGTGCGTGCACGGACTGGGTTTGGAAAGGAGGCACCTGGGCTTCCCTACCCTCTTCATCGGGTGGACAGCAGTAGGAGCTGGCATATAGTTTAATGGGTCATAGGTGACTTTAGAGGAGATGAATAGGCCCTGAAGAATAGATAACAGCCCTTCTGGGCGCCGGGTGTGGCCTTAACTAGCTCTTCTTCCTTCCTTGAGCGGCTCTCTCCTGGGGTGAAATAACTGGGGCAAAGGGTTAGCAACCATTGAGTATCTCCTGGCAGATCTGCCCTTAAGGCACATAGGGGACTTTAGAGAAAGTACTTCCTTTCCCTTCTCCTCAAGGACCCTTCTTCAGGCCCCAAGTGGAGGCTTTTAGAGATTGATTTTCTAAACCCCAACAGTGTCCCGGCTATCTGTGCTACCCACCCCAGCAGTGTCCCTGCTGTATGCGGAACCCACCCATGAGTCACTTCACAGGCAATTCAGTTATCAGCTCTGCTGTCCCAGTCATGCAGGGCTCCGTCTCAGGTTTCAGGCCTCTGCTGGGGATCAGGACATATCTCCTGAATACCAGTGCATGGTATCACACACCCGCTTCACCTTTCTTTTTTCTCTTCAAGACAGGATCTCGCTATGCAGTTCAGCCTGGCCTTGAGCTCACTTTGTAGCCTAGGCTGGTTGTGAAACTGCAATGTTCTTTCTGGCCTCAGTGTCCCAAGTGCTGGGGTTACAGGTGTGTGCCACCACACCTGGCAGACCTTACCTTTAATAAAAGTGCTGCGGCACTGGCATGGGACACGCTGGCTTTTGTTAAGTTAGAGGTGAGCAGGTGACTGGAAGGTGAGTAGCACCCCTGATCCCAGAAGGCTCTTTTAATTTTTTTTTATTAGTACACATGTGCATACATAAAGATTATATTCGTTGTTAGTAGTGGTTATGGTTTATGTCTAGTTGTTCCCCCAAAGTCTCATGCAATCATGGAGCGTGGCTTCTATAGATGGAGACTTGATTCATGATCCCTGGGATAGTGTTTTAGTACTGATGGGATTATTGATCTGAGTACGGCTGAGACTATGGGTATGATTTAGGGCGGATATCCTAAGGCAGAGAGCCTGGATGTAATATAAAGAGCGACAGAGAGACAGACTAGAGCTGTAGCTGTTGCTCTCTGCTGCCCTGTTTGGCCAGCTGCCTCTGCCACCATTTTGTTGCTGTTCCCCCACCATGAACTGGATGCTCTCTGCCCTGTTCCACTCAGCCTTGGGCCAGCTGAATATGGACTGAAACATCTGTGAACTGTGAGCTAAATAAACCTTTCCTTCCTTCATTTTGAGTGTCGGGTATTTGTCCCAGCAACGAGTGAAAAGTAAGACAGTAGTTGATGCTCATATGTGACACATCTTAATTCTTTTTACCTCCCCTTCTCTTCTTTCTCCCTCCTTCCTTCCATCTCTTGGGTCATCTGTTTGCAAGAGATCTCTCTCCCTGTCTCCTGTTATCTTTTGTGTTGCTCTTTAACTTAGTTATACGTGGGGCTGTTCATAGAAGAGAAACCGTGTGAGCGTTAAGCGTGGGTGTCTGATTTAGTTTGCCTGATGATATGATTTCAGGGTGGATCCATTTTCCCACAAACGACTCAAATTTATGTCCAACAGATGAATGGAGAAAGAAAGTGAGGTATTCGTACACAATGGCATGCTACTCGACTGTAAAGAAGGATACCCTGGGACTTGTGCTCTTGAAGTCATAAGACTCCCCTCCTTGTCTGTGTCCTCCTTTCCCATGGGCTTTCCATCCAAAGGTGACAGAGGCCTTCCTTACTGGTTGCCTGAGGTCACACTGTCCCTCCTGGAATCCAGCCTCCTGTCCCCAAACATCTGGGCAGTGGTGGTGACTTGGACTTTTGAGAGTCAGGAGAGGTACAGAGAGGGAGAGGGGGAGGGGGAAGGAA